>CM031952.1:23084724-23254724 GCA_018749465.1 Paracanthobrama guichenoti | reverse complement strand
TCATACTTAAAGTTGAACTGAAATGACATTCATTTCAAGATGATTAGTTAAAACATTTCAAATGCACCTGCAGACTATTTTTCCAGTCACAAATTTTTTCATTGAGGATTTCTTAAAAATACTGTGCAAAAATCTTGTCTCGTGAACCCAATCTCATGTCTCATCTCGTAAGCCAAGGGTCTCGTCACACCCCTAATATTTATTTAATTTTATTGATTTCAAATAATTCAAATATAAATTTTATTATTTCAAACTGTGACTGTGTCCATAAACTCTCTGCAACTTTTTATGCAAGTTCCTAAATGGTAAAGATGTTTTCCTCGTGGGGACCACAAGGTTGACCCCTAAAAAGATCGCACACAGTGCTTCAATACAGCTGTCACATGAGAACAGCTCTAAGAAGCTTCTTTAGGTCAAGGGGTTGAACTCATATCTCACTCTCTTCCTCGGTCCATCAGGAAGCGCTTCAACCCCTCTTCTCATTTCCTGCGTCAGTAGAGAAGTGCCCGAGACCTTGGGCGGGTGGCCATCTGTTCTCTTGCACAGACACAGAGGACATATGAAACTCCCACAGCTGTCTGGCCTGATTAAAGTACAGCACAGCATCTGCACACAGAGATCAGATTCATATACACCATTCGTCTGCTCTGCGGCACGTCCCTGACTGTTATACTGTGAAATATCAGCTCGTCGAGGAGTCGGAGCAGTGAGCTATCAGATTCTGATGGAATCGGGCCTCCGCTGAGAAAGAAAAGACTCTTCGTCACACTTCCTTGTCACCCCAGAGAAGCGGGGCATTGTGGGACTGCTGACATGCACACCAAATCCATAATTCATGAGTCATGCTGAACAGCCTGGCAAACATGCTGCTCGCAGCAACGACAACCCACCGATGAACTGTGTTTCCCAGCGAGAACGTCTCCCCCGTCGGAAGCGAAGCAGGAATTGCGTGTGTCGAGAGAATGAATGAATATAAGACTGGTTGTTGTAAACTTGAGATCTCTTCCTCTGCAGCTGCCGCCGTTCACTTGCGAAAATCACACTGCTAAATGAAAGCGGACAGAGCGCAACTTATGACTTTTTTTCCTCTGCTCTTCTTTGCGATTGCACTTTTTACAGACCTGTGAATGATCAAGAGCATCAATACAAGGAAAAAGACTTTCATCTCCTGACAGACACAGAGAAAGCGCATTGTATCATCAGCACACAGTAATTGTACAAAGCCTCCCTCTCTTCTCTTTGATTTCCGGCCGCTCTGACCGCTCTAACAATCTCTCTATCTCTCTCTCATTCTGTGCTGGAGCTCAGAATCTGAGCTGCACAGCTTTACCTCAGTACACTACAGTTATTACGAGCAAAGTCGGGCACCTCCATAAAGGATATGACCAACTCCAGCCTCAAACACAGCTGGGGAGACACGAGACGTCAGCTGCAAACCAGCCCAGGATACATCAGAAATAATCCGCTGAGATCAATGACTTGCTTTAATCCAGATCCTCTCCGCTGAGGTCTGATCTTCACCTGACATCTGTAACACTGAGAATATCAAGAGAGAAACCACAGAAAAGCGTGTATTTCAGTATCTTATTCTGTTACATTATCATGGACCAGATCCCACCTAGTCTCAGCCTTAGACGACATGCCCATAGACCACCAATGCTCAAACAATTAGACCAATTTTGCACACAATGAGTTGGATGAATTTGCCATTTTCAGTTAGGGCTGGGCTGTAAAGCTGTTTAAAAGAAAATGAAAAGCTTGTTTGAAGGTTTGCCTGATCACCCAGTTCCTGTGTGAGAAAAGGGCACTAGAGTGTAAACGCACTCAATGATGGGATAGAGCCCGCCACCACAGCCAGCCACTCTGCTACCAAGGCAATTAGGGCTTTTAATAAAATGAGAATATTGCTGATAAGAATCAATTAGAGGCCTTTTAACTGAGGAAGAGCGGAGAAAGTCCTACTCAGATTCGATCAACATACTCTCAACTCTCACAGGAATGAATCAGGGACGATCTGTTTTCCTAGTTAAAAATATTGAATCACCTCAGGAGCCAATACATCAGGAGTCTTAAACTAGCGGCCTACATTTTGGTATTTTGGTACTCTGTATTTATGCATTTTGGCATTTAATATAATATTACATACAGGGATAAAACACAAATGTAAATGCACCATTTTCAAAAAGTATATAAAAGAACACGAACCTCTCCGAGCGCTGATCAGAGACAGATGAAGATGGCAAATCAGATGTTCACTTAAGATTTGTTAAGAGTCTAGACTGGGGATTGTGAAGTGTTATTGTTATTGTGAAGAAAATTGTGTGACTGTGAATCTGCACCTAATCCTGAGAACATTCCCTCTAACAGCTACATCTCTTACTTTATTGATCACCACTAACACTCCAGCTGGCAAGACATGAAATATTCATATTTCAATTTTGGCAGCTGTTTTTAGAAGACTTCATCATCCAACAACTTGAATTAAGAAGACCATGCACAACGACTCTCTTATAACCACATTCACACCTGAAATTAACATCCATCTACATTAAATGTTACTGCATAAAAACAAAAGGGTTTGAATCCTTGCCCTCGAGGTATGGCTTTAGAAATCATGCTCAGTTACACCACCTATGAGAACCAGGGTTTATCCTTTTGATGCTCTTATGAAAGTTTGATATATGTCTGTCATAAATCAGAAAGACTGCAATTACAGTTTCCGAAATCTGTTTGGTTGCTCCCTGATTAGAGCAAGACCGGTTTTTATCCAGTTCTTCAACTCCATAAAAGGCCCATTTGTATCTTGAGATGGGTTGAGCAATTTTGTAGATGTCTGAGGTGCAGACACAAAACAGAACATCCCACCCTAAAAACCTGATTATAAATGTTTTGAGCAATGACAAAATTTGCTTTGATGTCACCTAGAAATAGTGCAAAATATTAAAGAATGGGTATCAATACATATTTACATGCAATACAATTTGATTCAGATTCACAAGCTATCAATTCGATTCAATGATTTAGATTAAATTCGATTTAAATGATTCAGTTTCGTTTGAGAATATTTCAGTTAAAATTTTCATGTTAACATATACGATATCTGAAAATAAATTCTCACTGCTAATGTTTTTAGACTCATGTAAACTGGTAACTAGCCTTTTAAGGTATTTATTCATAAAATGAGTCATTTGTTTTGTAAATCAGGTAACACTGGTCCCAATGTATATTTTTGACTGAAAAGAACCGGCTCATAAAAAATAAAAAAATAAATTTGTTTGTTAACTCTCAGAAAGAAGTTTTATTCATCTATTTTGAAGGCCAACTTATTTATAGGTATTGCACACATTTGTGGCTGCCGTGTTCAGTTAAAGCAGTCTGGATACATTTATGGTAATTCTGATGAAGGCTATAATAGCTGCTGGCTGGAAGATGATGCTGTTAACAGCTCTGGTTTCTCTTTCCTTTCTGCATGCAAACATTAGACTGATGGAGATAATGCCAGGGTATGCATTGCCTACGGTAGTTCACCCCGTCTCATCCTCATTCTCTCCCTGACTCTCATTAAACATACACAAACCAGCCACTTTACTCAGAAAAGTCTCCTTAGAGCTGTCTGACACCGTTTCCTCTTGCTCCCGATTCCCTCAAACATATGGATTATAGTTATAAAATCTGAACATCCTCTGCATCTATGTTGTGGAGTAGAGTGCCATGTGTCTCGCCTCTCCTCTAACTGCTCTTGAAGTGACTTGCTAAAGAGAGGCTGAGGGTTCTTCTTCCTGAGAGAGTGAGTGTTAAATCAAAACCTTTGAGGAATCTCACAACACCACCCACACTGCAAACAGCTTAACAGAGACTCACGGCTGCCATTATTGACATGACTGTGTTGCATTCTGATTTAATGCTGCTGAGTTATAAGAGTGTACAGGACACAAAGTGAGAAACATTTCTCGCTCACACACACGTCAAACAGTTTTAGACAGCAAGCGATGACATTCACTCGTCTTATGTCTGTTCGCGTGTGTTGAACGGCAAATGTCTCTAAATCTCCCACATGAGGATGATCTACACTAACACAAATGAAGCCTTCACTTCATCACTCTTTAATGCTGCATCAGATTGATAGAACAATAGATGAGTATTAGACAAATAAACAGATTGATAGACAGAACGACATATGATATAGAACTATAAAACAATATAAAGAGACCGGTTAATAGAAAAACGTTTAGAGAACAATAGAACAATCTATGGAACGATATATAGATAGAACGATCGAACGATCGATGATGGAACAATATATAGAAAGAACGAAGGATGGAGCGATAGAGCGCAATATAATGATATATAAAGATAGAGAATAATCAAGAGATGGAACAATATATAGACGGAACGATCGATGGAAGGATATATAGATAGAACGGTCAATGGAATGATGGATAGTGAGCAATAGAATGATATACAGATATATAAAGATGGAGAGGAACAATAGCGAGATGGAACGATAGATTAATGGAACAATATACAGACAGAGCGGTCGATGGAACAATAGAACGATCGATAGATAGAACGATAGATAGATAGAACGATAGATGGATGGATGGATGAATCCTATATGCACAGTATGCGTGTGCGCACATTCAAAAGTGATTTCAATACTTCACATAGGACAATATATACGTGAGAGAGATCAATCAAAGAAAGTCTATATTCCAGTGTTTCCGTCTTTGTTTCAGCAGGAGACAGACACAGATGAGAACATCTGATCTGCTGATGTGTGACTTGTGAGCATCTCTCTGTTCAGTCTGCGTGTCTGACCTCTGACAAAGGTGCAGCTAAGGGGACATTATGTCTGTGAACTGTGTAAAAAAAAAAAAAGAAAAGGAGAAAAAAAAATTCCTGTCTTACTCTGCCCCGTATGATGGGCGTCAGGAACCTCTTGTCACCCACTGAGGTCACAAACAGGCCCAGCTCTCATTCCTGGCCATGTGATGATTTCATCTTCAGGCTGAGATGCATCATTCAGTGCCTCTCAGGGAGCAGATGGCAAGACGAGAGGGGAGGGGCCGTTTTCCCTAGGAACGAGAGGACAGACCTCTCTCTCTCCCTCTCCAGAAAGTGAGACTCTTCATCTCCGCTCGGCTTGATGAGCCTTTAAAAGTCATAAATGGGTTTTTGGCTCTGTGGCTCCACAGGAAGTGGCACACCTCAGCCCCAAACAACTCTTCTTTTAACGACTGCTCTATTATCAGTGCTCAAGTCAAATTTTGATGTGTGGATCATCTTGGGGTTCTTTTCTTACTTTTCTCATTGGACAAGTTGAGGGTCTCTGAAGAGGCCCAAAGGAAATCTGACAACCTTCCCTTCTAGAACTCATTTTCACCTAAATCACACACAAAACAGTGCCTCAGACACAGAGCTGGGTCTCTGTTAGTCTCACACGGCCAGATTTTTGACAATCTGCATAAAATCTGGTCTAGTTTGCAGCTTCTTCTTGCCAAGAATTGCCTGATTAGACAAGAATTGGGCATCTAACCAACAAAGGATGCGGTTCTAGTATCTAAAATCTACTAAAGATTGCACAAACATTAATATAATTATTGGGAAATGGGTGTAGTCTTTGTTGTCAGAATTTACATATATCCAAACATAAGTAAATCTTTTCACAGAATATACAGTTCTGCTTGTGGAAACCTCATTTGAATGTTTTTTTAAACCCACAAACCTTACAAACCTTGGTAAATCCAGCGACCAAATTCTTCAGCCAATCAGATTTGATTTTGGAAAGCTCCTGCCATTTCCATGTGCATCAAAGGGGTCATTGAGTCTTTGAGAAGCTTCAATGAGCAGACAGAACTAAACACAACCATGTCTGAAAGCCAAATTGGGCTGCACATACAGTACACAGACAAACAAAAAAAAGAATGAGGTCACATGAGAGAGAGAGAGAGAGAGAGAGAGAGAGAGAGAGAGAGAGAGAGAGAGAGAGAGAGAGAGAGAGAGAGAGAGAGAGAGAGAGAGAGAGAGAGAGAGAGAGAGAGAGATTTGCTAAAGAGTGTTGCTAAAGAGTGTTGCTAAAGAGTGAGTGATATAAGAGGGCAGGTGTGTGTAGGTCTGAGTGAGACATCAGGTTTTTCCTCCACAGAACACAAATCTCGTCTCTGACTGACACTTGGCCAAAACAATTTGGTAATAAGAATTGGCTTGCTGCGGTTGTCTGTTTCACGGTGTTCGGCCGTACAAAGATTACATTACTTGGCCACCGTGGCACTGCCGTTTTGTTTTTTTTTTTAAGAAATAAAAAACATTTAGTTCAGTTGGACAACGGTCACTACGATTATAAACATTCAGCGTCTGCTCCGTTCCATACACAGAGCTGCAGAGTCGCAGCAGGAGTCAGATTTAATTGACGAGAGAAAGGATAGATGAGATGACTGACAGGAAGATAGCGGAGCATTTGGTGCGCAACAGATCCCGAGCGTCATTGACAAATATCTTATCTTGTAAAATGTGTCTTAAGTCGGGTATATTTGTAGCCAGTCGCAGTTTTCATGTGACATCACACGCTTATAGGAACACCCACCTTGAGGGCAAAACAAGGCTTTCCTCCGTTACCCACCAGTCATTTTTACCAGGTTTGTAGTCAGTATTAATGCAATAAAACTGATATTAAAAGATCAAATTCAATATACACCTTACTGATGATGCATACTTTATACAGGAAAGCAGATGAACACAATATTATTGCAATACAATGTTTCTCGTAAAGCTTTTTCTTCCATCAAAACCCATTATAAACAAAATGTTTTCATATTCTGAAAAATAGCGTTCATATTCTGGGCTCATCTGCTCACCTGTATATAGTACAGGCTACATCATAAAAAAGATGTAAACTGAATTTGATCTTTTAATAAATCACTGTTTTAGTACATTACGGCACTTTAAGGGTGGGTTGCACAAATAAGGATTATTTAGTCTGGCGTCGGTTCACCCTCCGCCTGTGCTGCTTGATCAGCTCCATAATTCTAATGGTTTTACTGTGTAATTACTCTGTTTAACATTAAGTGGTGCAACAACTCGATTTAAAATAAAACTCATATCAACAAATCCTAGATTAGTGTTAAACTTTGCTTAATTGAAACCCACCCTAAAGTGTTTTTCACGTTAAATGTTTTAGAACGTCCCGTTGTTTTTAGTGATTGAAATACCGCGGCATATGCTGTATGTGAATCATAAGTGCCCAAAATGTGCATCTTGTACACATATTTTCAGTTTTAAGCTGGAAATATGACAGGCTTGTGCTGCAGTTCAATGGAGTTCTATGGCGGTTTTGCCCTCCAAAATTATAAATATTTCTTTTATGCCAAAAACCATTAGGATATTAAGTTAAGATCATGTTCCATGAAGATATTTTGTAATTTTTTTACCGTAAATATAAAAAAATAGTAAGTAATGTGTTGCTAAGGACTCGCGCTTGCATCTCGCTTTAAGAGCCAATAGTAACTAAAACCTAGTTATCACAAAAATTATTTTTTGTATACAAAATCAAAGACTTTAAACATTCAAACCATGCCTCCTACATGCTTCTGTTGCATTTTCACCTTCTAATGAGTCTGCACAAATTTACAACAAAAACAGTGCACATATGATAACTGAAAACAAAAGTATATTTCACATGGCGTTTTTGGTTCATAACCCCACAGATCATTGATCATTGCATATCACTATTCACAGCAGATTCTTACGATTAAAAAAAGCTACATAATCCATTGTCAATCATGAGATATTACTTGCGGAATGATATATTTGGCTAAAAATATTCCTCTAGTCTTACCGGGATGCAATGTGTGATCCAATGTTCCCGGAACAGTCTATGCTTGTTTTCCAAAGTGGAATAAAACAAAATAGGTATCATTTTAAAGCTTAGAAACTTGGTTTTTAATGCATCTAACAACCCTATAAACTAAAATCCCTATAAACCGGAGTGTACCGCCCGCTGGCACCACCTTGCAACGAAACTAGGGATGCACCGATATGAACATTTTGGCCAATACCGATAACTCTTTATATTTGAAAGCCAATAACCGATATATTGGCCGATAAATCTAAATACAAATTTTAATAAACTTTGAGAGCCTGATTACAAAAACAAAAGGCTCACCATTAAAAGCCATGTCCCAAACACTTCAACATGAATCAAACTTGTACAGTAGCCTATTTGAACCAGTGTAAGATTCCTTAACTTTTACAATTAAACTTTACACTCCTATGGCCAACTTACTTTATTAAAAAAATGGTAACACTTTACAATAAGGTTTAATTTTTGTTAGGGTTAGTTAACCAACAATGAATGAACAATACTTCTACAGGATTTATTAATCTTAGTTCATGTTAATCTCAACATTTTCAGAGCCAAAGATGTGTCTGTTAACATTAGGTAATGCACTGTGAATGGACTGTTAATGAACAAACATTTTATTACTAACATTACCAAAGGTTATTGCTCTCTGTTTGTTCGAGTTAGTTAATGCATTAACAAATGAGACTTTATTTGTAAAATGTTACGTAAAATTCTGTTGCCTAACATTAAGTGCAAATAAAATACCTAAATAATGCAAACAAGTCACTGGACAGCATTACTTAGGCTGCATATAAAGAAATGCATGTGCCATGCATGAAATAGCCTGCACGGACAATAAGATATTTATACAAAATAAATATAATATTACAACTTATATTTGCACAAAATCATGCACAAGTGAAGGCCTATAACTCCTATGGATGCTCTTCCCTGAGAGAGCGCACTGAAACTGACGATTATCACTGGTACAATGAAGCGCTGCGGGTTAACTCAACGAAACTCATCGTATATGAGATTAATCAAATGTTTATACTACATAAACTTAATATTACGACTTATGCTTATATGCTTAAAATGACGCAAATGCACAAGTGAACTTGACTGTGCTGGTCAGAATGCATTGTGGACGTGCTCTTCCCTCAACAAACAACTTTTACAGTCGTGATCTCATTATAATTGTATGTAGCTTATATGTCAGACTTGCGCTGCACACATTGCACATAACTGTATTTTCCTTTTCGAAGTGATTCCAAATCATATTTCAAGCAATTCAAACCCATCATGGCGGACAGCACGTCTGAAGTGTCTGAAGGAAACACATTATCTATTGGCTTGAATATATAGGTCAAATTTTGGTATGCATAGGTGGCATTTTTACTTATAACTTCATGAACCATGCACAGATCGCAGAAAATGGCACTCATTATTTAGGGCAGATTCTCGCGATTAAACAGTCCAAAACCAACATAATACCTTGTGTTGTTCACGAGATAGTCAGCATTTTTATGATAGTCCTCATGGAAGAACGATTTTAAAAATGCTCATTAGGGGTTGTCAAGGGCTGAACAAAAAGGCTACCTTCATTCCAAATGCTGCAACTTTTGATTACTTTATGCTATCACCACAAAATGATAGGAGAACTTCATCAAAAAATAATTTTCCTCATATCTTAATGCCTTCCTGAATAATTGCACGTCAAATAAGATAGATATATGTAAAATTATAATAATATTTATACATTTGTTTGTTTTTAATCAGCAATTTCTCAGCATGGAAATGTCCAATTGTAATGTAATTTATATTTTATAAAATTTTAAAAAGTGCTCTATCAAACGATACACACCTTTTGACTCTCCTTGCTATAGTTTTGGAGTTATGAGTCTTTTGTGTGTTTTCTCTCAATATTTCGATTTTTGCACTCTCAGATTCCAGATTTTCAAATAGCTGCATCTCGACCGAATATTGTCCTATCCCAACAAACTTTTCCATACATCAATGGAAAGCTTAGTTAGTCAGCTTTCAGATGATGTATAAATCTCAATTTCAAAAAACATTTACCCTTATGACTGGTTTTATGGTCCAGGGTCACAAATATGCATTCAGTACCGCCACTCCCTATACACAGAGTACACGTCCATGCAAATTCGATCAAACACACATCCCTAATAAGGCTATGTTTCTCTGATACAAAGAAGAAAGATTGATTATACAATATATATAATCAATATGTAAAATAAATAATAATAACCAAATATAAAACAACAAATGAATAAATCAAAAATGTTAAATAATCTTCACTGTATAAATAAAATGTAACTAATATAATTAATACAATTTACCTTTGTTAAAGCTACAAAAGTAATTTTCACCTTCTCTTTTGTTTGATTACCATTGGTGACAAACAGCTGCAGGTATATTAGGCTGCTGTCCCTTTAAGACAAATGCACAGACCTAATATAATTGACAACAGCTATTTTCCATCACCCTATTTTTATGCGCATTTTGAAGTTACTTTTTTTGTTACGCTCGCTTAAGGTGGTTTTTGACTTGTGCGAAAATGAGTTAATGTGAATAATGGGAGACGGAAACGCATTTGCAGAATAAATTCTGACCTGGCGAACATTAAACCAGCTAATCGGCCGTTTCCGCTGTCAATAATGTTGTATCACATTTAAAATGTGGTCTCTGAAATTCTGAAATGTCTGTCAAAGGTTGTGAGTAAAATGTCTGGTCACTACGACCTCCCAAACATCCTGCTGACGCAACACACAACCGACCGCTTACGAGGATACTCGCCGAGACGGGCATTTTGACTTAATTTTGCATGCACGTGCCCATTTAAGCTCAAAAGAAAGAGAACTGGATTTGGTGTTCACGTGCTGTCTTATGTTGCTCTGTGTGTGCGCACAGAGAACAGCGCGCGAGTCCTCTTACGCTTGATGCTCGACTCGACTTGCAAATGATAAACTTTCACTCTATGACAGTTAAAATTTGCAATTAATCTGCGAAACACATGCGCTCTGAACCGGGGATCAGCTGGCCTGTACGTATCACAGATCAACTACAACGGACAGCACTAAAACAATTTCCTTGTGTACAACCAGTCACTCAGAAAGATCTTTGCCACCTAACGGTTTAATAATGTAACTGTCACTGAAGTTGAAATTACAAACACTAACGGACCCTTTGTCAATACCAAATACAGCATATTTATATAAAATAATATTTATTGAACCAAACCTCAATATATTCACCAAATTCTACAAAAAACAACCACAGAGAACTTCACAAAACCAACATTCCCGAAACAGCTGTAATTGCTAGAATATAAATCAGAGAAACCAATGCTACAATGTGAAAGTGTCATAATCATAAAACCCGGACAGCTGGAGCACCAAGCGGAACATCAGCATCTGCCATGGCCAGCTCAATCACCTGACTTGAATATTATGAAATCACTGTGGATAGTTTTGATGAGAAGTGCAAGATCCCCTCCACCACCTTCTCTATAGGCCGCTGTGAGAACAGACTGCAAGCGTTCTACTGAGGAAAGAGAGAGAAGAGCATACTCGATATGTCCTCCCATACAGGCCAAAGCCCAAATTCAGCCATGGACAAAAAAGACTGTGGAAACAGAAAAGAGCTGGAGCCGAATTTTAATTAGCCACTTAAAGAATAAAAGATTCTGCTCCCAGTTGCCCTTGCCTTCTTAATGACAAGGAACTTTGAGCAGCTTTCCCAGGCACTCCGCCAAAACACGCAGTCTATTCTTTCTCTCTCTCTCTCTCTCTATCTATTCTTTAATTAATCTGCTTTTCTCATTTGTAAGGTTTTGTTCCAGCAGCTTCAATGTTTGTGCTCGGTGAAAGAGGGAATGACTCTTCAACACAAGAGAGAAAACTCCAAAACTCTCTCTCTGCTCTATTGCCACTCATGGCATCTTCCCTGTCAAAACCATCTGTTCCTGGAGACAATGGTGTCATGCCTGTGAAAAACAGCCCAATTCAGGCTTTATTTCATTGGTCGTAAAGCTTAATGTGGCTGGAATGCTCTCAGATATCGGAGCAATGCTACTCCCTAGAAGTATCCATTGAACTATCTAGTACATACTAATGAGTGTGTGTGTGTGTGTGTGTGTGTGTGTGTGTGTGTGTGTGTGTGTGTGTGTGTGTGTGTGTGTGTGTGTGTGTGTGTGTGTGTGTGTGTGTGTGTGTGTGTGTGTGTGTGTGTCTTTGTGAGTTGGGCTTGTCCACACTAATATGTTTTCATTTTGAAAAATGTATTAGTGTGCAGTGCACTAGCCATTTTTCTCTCCGTTTTGGCCTTCCTTCCTCATTGAGACAGCATTTCATCAACGAAGATGGAGCTTTTTGAAAATGCTATGCAAAGTGGATAAACTGTTTTCACATTGTAGTGTGGACTGTGAAAACAGGTATTTGAAAACAATGCACGTTTAGTCATGTGACGCCTATTAGATATACATGTACCCATAGATATAAATGGTTATACCAGCATTGTTGTGCCTGCTATATACTTTAAAAGATGACAATTTACTCACAATTGCGGTTCTTTGGCAAAACATTCCGTTTCAGACCATGCGATCTTGAGTGCAACCTGGACACAACACTGAGAGGTGGGGCATTTTGCTAACAGGCCTAAAATTATCGTGCCAGAAGAGTAGCGTGAGAACTTTATTATGTCTACTCTCTTGGTATCATCTTGTGAACTTTTAGTACGTTTTACACAAGGTGATAAGCATTTTCAGAGCACCTTTCGGAAAATGCTTAAAAACGCTAGTGTGGACAGGGAGCGTTTTGAAATGAAAATGCCATTTTTCCAACATATCCGGATTAATGTAGACCATTATTTCATACTGGACATGTTGATCAAGGATTCTTCTAACTAATAATAAATGTACCTAGAATTCCAAGAGGCAAAAATGCTCAAAATAATTTATTACACAAAAACACCATACAAACCACAGGGCTCATGAACAACCACACTATCAGTGTTCAAGAGGACACAGCAGTTAGATTCACTTTTACTGACAATCGGCATAAACCAAACCAGAATCGTTAATATTAACGGATATCAAAATGCCCTGAACTGTCAGCCTCTCATTATCACTTTAATTAAAGCAGCTTCAAATCTAAAGAATTTCCTGTTTCGCTAAAGGTCTCTGGGAATGAGGGGAAGTGTCTCCTGATGTCTGGAAGGAAATGAAGCCGAAATCATTTACACAAGGATTTAACACTTTCTTTAGATTTATGTGTTCATGAGTTTAAATGTCAGAATCCAGAGGGCTCACACACACTTATTATTTTTGCATTTTTAAATTTATTTTAATATTGTGTTCAAATTTATTTCTGGCCGTTGAAATAAAAGTGATTTAAAAGTGTATTTATCTGAAAACAAGTATATAAATAAACAAAAGCTATTTCAATTATAAATTAATTTTAAATAAAATGAAAAATAAAAACATTTAATTTGCATTTAAAAAGGTTATATTTTTCAATAACTATCTAAAATTAAATTAAAATAAATGTTCATTAAAATGGGTTGTATTATTAATCTTTAAGGGCCAGTAGTTCAAAAAGTTTAATCTGGATCAGAATGATCTGGATTTGGAAATCCCATGTTTTGCTTTCCAGGATCCATTTTATTGTGCCGTTTTTTCAAAGCAAAATTGGATTGGATCACCCAGATACAGATACAGACTTTTTCAGATTACCAAATATGGATTACTAGTGCTCTACAGAGCCCCTAAAGGGACATGGTGATGAAAAAATATATGAGATGAGAAAACTAAATTCTTTTACATTTTCAAAGAACGTTCAGCCGAGAAACTTTGCATTCACTCTTCACAACTTTTGACTGGGTCATCTCTTATGATTGTGCTAATGTAGTTTACAAACAGTGATTACATTTTCTTTTTAAATAAAATATAAATCATTTTTGTTTGATATTTACAGGACAGCTTGAGTAATTCACTGAATTATGATGATTATGGTGCCAAAATCTCTTTTTTTTACTGTATAGGCCACCAAAAGGCTTAATATGTAGCCTTATGTATGTAACCTTAATATGTCTAATGTGTTAATTCAACAGTTACACTAAATCAAAAGCAAAATAAAACAAATGTGTATGTGTGTATATTACATGATACAAATGTTGTATTTTTTTGACCAGTTTTAAAGGTTTATTTATTTTTTTTGCTCCTGAAATCCACCCTTTTCCTGGGATCAGTATAATCCTGATTTTTTTGGTGGGGGTGGGGAATCAAAGGTATCCCACTCTTACTTAAGTTCTGAACAACACAAACTGATGATTTGATCCAGATCAAAACCAAGATTGTAATTTGTGATCTAATCTGATTTCAGAATCTTTTTTTCTTCTTTTGAACAACCCAATTTCAAGATATGATCCAATCCGATAACTGAAATCCAATCAGATTACTTTTGAACAACTGGCTGCAAAATTATTATTACTATTATATTACTACTACTATTACTATAACATTAAATTGTCAGTTAAGGTCAGCTGGAAGTTTTTCTGGCCACTTTGTTCTGTACCTGTCCCTCTGAAGTGACTGCTTAATCGTTCATGCCAACTAGACTGATGATACATCTTTGCAGTCTGTCTTCTGGTCTGTCTCTTTCCCAGCAGCTGTGTTAGCTGTGCCGTTAGTGTGAGTGCAGGGTTCAAAACTTCCAGTATAAATCAACGTGGCCACTTCAGTCTCTCGTCTCAAAACAGGACACACCGTCCAGTCTCTGAGACGACAAATCCCACTAAATTATTGTTTCTGATGTGGGAGACGGATAAATGTAGGTTGCACATGACTCATCTCACTAAGCTGACACAACTGCAGCGCTAGACCTAAATTATATCAATTAAAAATCACCTGACTTCGAATTGGCACTTTTCTCAGACGAGTCTTGTGATATTTGCAGCTTGTGTCACATTGAACCACAGTCATGTCTGTTTTTCATGCAGTGTTCCCTGTGGGAAGAGAAGTTCTACTCTTTAGTCTTAAACCTTAAAGCACTCCATTGTCTAAGACAATATTCATAAGACCCCCATTTCTTTTAAAATATTAAGTTGCTCATTTTAAAACATTAATAAATAACATCAAACTGTATAATTTAAATAATAATAAATAAATTCTGTAATAACAGAAGTTTAAAGAACTGGATTTTCTAGTAGTTTGTGATTACATTTTACATTTCTTAATTTCTGATAAACCCTGATAAAATATTTTAGACTCAACATAACTAGAAAAATGTATATTAAAGACCATGACTGTTTAATATTTATTAATTTCAATGACTTTTCCAGGTCTATAAATCACACTTAAAATAAAAATCTGCTTTTGAGGTAACAAATTTGCATTGTTTTGTAGCCTAGCCATTTACCTGGAATTGAGCTGAGGACCCATGGTTGAAAACCACTAGTCTGCATAGACAGCGACTTTCTAAGGCAGCAACCTCATCAAACTCACACATACATCACTGACCACTCAAATCCACAACTGACCAATCAGAATTGAGTATTCCAGAGAGCCGTGCAATACATGGATTTAATAATATGCACGACAAAACTGCGTAATTTACTCCCATTTTCATGGTGTGTGTGTGTGTGTGTGTGTGTGTGTGTGTGTGTGTGTGTGTGTGTGTGTGTGTGTGTGTGTGTGAGTGTGTGTGTGTGTGTGCGTGTGTGTGTGCGTGTGTGTGTGTGTGTGTGTGTGTGTGTGTGTGTGTGTGTGTGTGTGTGTAGTGGCCAATTAGAGTAGCTCAAACAGCTGTGAATAAACTGACACACACAGTTTCACTCTGAAGGCCTTTCAATTACACTGGCTAGTGCTCACACACATGGTCATCTGGGAGCTCAAACCATGAACCATACTAGAGTCTCCAATATTCCGCTCTCAACACACACACATCGTGCAAGTGTGGATTGAGGATAATGGATGCTCGTGTCATGAGAGAAGCTGCCAGCATGTATGTGCGCACATTTGTGTGTGGAGACACTAAGGTCAGCCTGGTTAATGAAGCAGTCTGTTAGTGCTAACGATGATTACCCCTCCCCGCCTAAACATTCATTCACTGTAATCACCACACACACACACACACACACACACACACACACACACACACCTCCAACCACAAAAAAAAAAAACAAAAAAAAACAACTTCGGTAGAAGTAAAAAAAAAAAAACAATTACAGACTTGCACAAATAATCCCTGTGGAACAGGTCAGTGACTTTCTGAAAGGTTAAAACCCCTGGGCTGCTCTAGATTTGAGCTGGTAATCAAGGAAGTGTTCTTTCTCCTGTCTGTCTCCTTTAAACATCTGATCCTTCTGTCAGAGGAATAAATCTATTGAATCACAGTTGTACGACATGTGTCAACACTTAAAGACGTAGCTGTTCTTTCTTGCTCTGTTAGCTGCTCGCCTGTACTCCCGGTTAGTGAATGTAGATCAGTGTCTTTCATCATTCATTGGCTCCGGGTACTGCTGGCAGCGATCAGCAAACTTGTCACTGAAGTGTGTGTATGATTGACTCCGGGCGCATTTACGGAAGATCAGTAAACGCAGTCGATAGAACAGAGCAAAACACAATGCACTCCAAAGACAGACAATTAACACAACAGCTAATTAATACAGAGCACAGACACAGCTGAAGATAGCATCATCATTATCTGCACACACATGCTAACGACGAGACAGGACAATGCAATACAATAAAATATGCTACCATAGATGCCTCCAAATTTAAGTATGAGAGATTTAGCCAACTTTTAGGCAAGTTTTCCTCACAATTTCATCCCCATATTATGGCTATGTTAAAATCACACATAGTTAAAGTGTGGAGGCTGTTCTTTAAAAGGTCACACAAGCACTTAGGCAGCAAAAAGTCAGAAAGTCTTGTTTCTCTCTCTTGCCACCAAAAGCTCCTTCAGGTCAAAGACAATCTAGAAGTTTCCCACTCTCACACACACATGCCAGTGTGAACTGTATAACTGACGAATTGAAGTCAAGGAACAGAAAGCTGAAAATGACTGAAATGATCCAATTGTGTTTGACATTAACCCTTCAGAGAGAGAGAGATAGAGAGAGAGCACATAAAGAACAGCATGGTGGGAGGGGAATAATAATAATAATAATAATAATAATAATAATAATAATAATAATAATAATAATAGCAAAAATGATTTTGAGCATGTCAGAGGAGCCTTTTATCAATGAACTCAAGACCCAGATTGTGTGAACAGCTGTTACGGCACAAAACCTTGCCTTGTGAAGAGTTAATTAAAGACGGGTTGAAACTTGCCTTCTCTGTCTAAATAAAGACAGCAATGAGGAAAGTTTTTAGACAGCGTGACTCAAAATCACCAATTTTTAGGTGTGTGACGAGATCTTGTGCCACGAGATCTCACGAGATTAAAATGTGACAAGATTTCTTGTCAAGGTGAAAAGCTGTCTCGCGATATTGCTAAATTAGGATAGAATATGCCACCGCTAAGGTTACATTATGCCTTCACTGGCGTTTCGCCTTTCATTTAATTCAGTTGGATAATGGTTGCTTCAATTCCAGAGTCATTCGTAGTGTTCAGTGATAAGCAGAGTTCACTGATCACGTGACGAGATGACTGACAAGACCATTGCACAACAGAGACTAACAGGGATGTCACGTTATCAAAATTCTAGTAGTCGGTACCGAACTTTGGCACGTTGCAGTGAAGACTTTTGAATTTCTGTGCGTTTATGATAAGGCAATATTTTTTCTCAAATGAAATGGTAAAATGCTCATGAAGTGGCTCTGGAGATGAAGTTTGTGCATTCATGTCCTCATGTAGTGAGAAGGTAGAGGCTAAAAAGACTGCAAACGTTGTGCGTGCGGTAACTGAAACAGTGCATCTGTGACATCCATTCACACAGAGACATGTAGAACATGCCAGACTAATATTTAAATAGTTATTTTTGTGGTTTAATATTCACAGACACTAGTATATATCAGCTACAGAGCTCCTAGTACACACGGAAGCGACTGACAGCAGCTGCCTATTAGTGGTTACCGAATATACTCGGTACTGCAGAAATGCTGCTATCGTCACATTTTCAAAATGTCAGAACCGACTTGGTGCCGATGTACCAATACTTGTGACATCCCTAGAGCCTAAGCGTCTGACAAATGTCTTACCTTGTAGAATGCGGAGCGCACCGCCACTCACTATACACAGAGTACAGGCGATTACTAAAGCGAAACGCGAGCGCACATTCAAATGTAATTTGAATTGAAAGCGGCTCCCTGATGCATGCGGATATCTCCCAATCTTAGGCTGGGCTCATTCTTGAAGAAAAATTTGGTCTCCAATAACACTTTGAATATTGAGAGACAACTTTGATTATTGCTGCACTTATTGTTAGCACTTAAGACTAAGAGAAAACCGTGTTAATCATTTTTATTTATACTTTTTTTATTTATATAATCAATTTGTGGAAAGGAGTTCTGTAAGGTCAAAAGTTGTAGAAGCTCTTAAATCGTGTGCAGTTCAAAGGTCTGAAGAGACAATCGTACATGAAAGAAGCTAGTCAGTTGAGTTCGTGGCAAAACCTTTACAGTGCTTGAGTATTGTCATCTTTAACTGCATATGATAATTCATACTCAAAGTAGAACTGAAATGACATTCATTACAAGATGATTGGCTAAAACATTTCAAATGCACCTGCAGACTATTTTTCCAGTCGTGTATTTCATTGAGGATGAGTAAAATCTCGTCTCGTTCTCGTGAGCTAAATGTCTAGGTCACATGCAAACTAGTGGTCAGGTACACATATACCAGCTTTCTGCTCTGCTTCCAGAATGCTACTGCTACTCGCAGCTTCAGAAAAGCTTGTCGCAGGGGTCTGGGCGGGTGGAGGATATAGGCAGAGGTCAAGTTTGTTTATTAAAGCCAGATTCAGAGTCAAATCCTTCTCTTTTTGTCAGCCTCATTTCATATGTCTGATTAATTAAATGATAAGAATCATCAAAATCATTATGATGATAACCACAGAAGTCACTAGAGAGAGACTGAGGATGTGATGCCACTGTCTGAAGTTTCTGACCAAGGAAATGGACATGAGGGGTCAGTAATCGGTGAAATGCTGCAAATTACAGAGCTGAGACAGTCAGAACATGTTTACAACAGAACAGAAAGGTGATGTGGAGAAAGAATTAATTTTTACTTAAAGCATGTGCAAATTCACATCTTACAAATAGAAAATAAAAACATTTTAGTGGGGGTTCATGCCATGAGTAGAGGGAGTTATGAATTCTTTCCTCAGATTGCCTTTTGCTGAGCTGCATTAGAGGGTCAGGGGTCACCGCAGACACTGAAATGAAACCTCACTCACAAAATTCACTATAATTAAAACCTTTCCAAAGTCACAGGGCCACAGACATATTGAAGCTATCTGAAATGTCTCCCTGGGCAGAGGATCCCATGAGAGTTGCATCTGCAGATTCTCCCTGAATAATTTGATCATAAAAACTGAAGTGAAAGATGTACACTACTGTTTAAACGTTTGGGGTCAGTATCTTTTTTAAAATATATATTTTTTTATTCAAAAGGGATGCATTAAAATAATCAAAAGGGCAGTACAGAGAGAGACATTTACAATGTCATAAGAATTATATTTCTAATATGCTGTTCTTTTAAACTTTCCATTCAAAGAATTCTGAAAAAAAGCATCAGTTTCCACAAAAATATTAAGCAGCACAAATGGTTTTTAACATTGATGATAAATGTTTCATGAGCAGCAAATCATCACATTAGAATGATTTCTGAAGGATCATGTGACACTGAAGACTGGAGTAATGATGCTGAAAATTCAGCATTCTTAAATTATATTCAAATACAAAACAGCTATTTTAAATTGTAATTTTTTTAAATATTAGTTTTTTCTCTGTATTTTTGCTGTCATGGGCATAAGAGACTCCTTTCAAAAGCAAACTTTTCAACTGTAGTTTATAATTCACATAAAGATGAATCCTGTCATCACATGTAGTTCCAAACATTTTCTTTCATCTCTGACCCACAAAAGGAGATCATCAGTGAATTATGACTTCAATCTTGATCTGGTCTTCACACAAAGCTATTGTACAATATGGCTTCAGAAGACTATAACGCACAGATCTTATGGGCTACATTTTCAGTTCAGCCCCTGGTCACTGATATGTAAAAAATTCTCTTTTTGTTCTCCACATAAGAAAGGAAAATAATTTTCTTTTTTCCGGAACACCACAAGGACGAGTAAACAATGACAGGATTTTCATTTATGGGTGAACTAATCCTTTAATTTCTCCGTTCATCAGAGACATTCAAATAGCAGGAGATACATGAAGCATGAATGAACGGGAACATATGAGGTTACTTACGGCCAGATACCATTTCTCTGTGTGTGTGTGTGTGTGTGTGTGTGTGTGTGTGTGTGTGTGTGTGTGTGTGTGTGTGTGTGTGTGTGTGTGTGTGTGTGTGTGGTCCATCCTGAATTGTCTGATATTACAAAGAAGAGCTTTGTTTACTCAGGATATTTTTAAAAAAAAAAAAAGCTTACACATACAAACACCAAAGTACATACAAGTGTGTTTGTTCAAGTGTGGGAAATAAGAGGCTTTAGACAAAAATCCTCCTAATCTGGAGCAAGATGTTAATTCATCCACTCTGGCTTAACGCTCTCTCTCTGGACACACACACACACACACACACACACACACACACACACACAGGACAGATGAAGAGCAAAAAACAAGGACATAACTCTTTGTCTTTTAAGAGGACAGGCTGTGGGCGGAAGTCGTCTCAGGAGAGGTTGTGAGTTTATGTACCGAAGTACGTGAGCGATCAAACCGTAAAGGTAGAGAGAGAAAAAAAAAAAATCTGCGCACTCAGCACATACTCAGTCTGAGAGACTCACACTGAACCCAATTAGATTGCAGTACTGTGAGAGCGGTTCAGACTGCCAGAGTTCATATACTAAAGACATAAAAACGCTAAACTTTGCAAGCTGAAGTTAAATCATAACTTTAAGGCACAAGTGGATTAGAGTAGGTTAAAAAAATATTCCGTGTTAGATACACATTCAAGTCTATCGATAACATTTGTGACATTCTATGGTCTACTGGTAAAAGAATAATTGTTTTGACGTATTGGCCATGAGGTTATTATTTGTATTCATTTATGAATTTGCAAATGTAATTACAATATAACAAACCAACCAACAATTGAAAAAAATTGGGACAAAGTTTCAATCGTGTAAAATTAAGCAAAGTTAGCGGGAGTCTCACAGAGGCACAGCATGTAGAGTAGGTTTCGTTCTGTGTGAAAACATGACGGAAGGCAAATTGCTAAAATACATTATTTGAAAATGTATGAATTAATGAATTATTTTAATGTATCTCTAAGGGGAACCAACGGTCTTTAGAAAAGTTTCGATGGCATTTGCTTTTCATCTCCCCTCTGTGTAAGGCCAAATGAAGCAGTGTTTATAAGCGCAGCGTTGCCGCGTTTACAGAGGTTACCGGGAAAGCTGCTCTATTTCTGCAGTTCCATAAGCACCACCTACTGACAGAGAGTGGATTTACATTTTCATTTAGTCTGTCTGCCTGCCATTTTTCAGACAGTGCAAAAATTGGACTGAAATTTTATTGTTAATTTGAAAAAGACAGATGGAAAATCGTAATGCTTCAGATAATAACCTTGGTTAAGGAGCAGATGAAATGACAAATTTCTGAAATTATTTGAAGGCTGAAATGTAAAAATGGAAAGTTTATCTTTTTATAAAACTTTGCGTCAAAACTTTATTTTAACTTGTAGTATGTTAGTAGATGACAAGACACTCCTTTAAAATTTGGCCATCAATTATAATGTTATTATTCTAAAATTGTCAATTGGTACTAATTTTATTTGTTGGTTTTTGACATAAAACTTGGTAAATTGATTTCACAGTATAGTATTTCCAGCACATTTTAACACAGTGATAACCATGATCATTTTTGTCACTATAATCACAAAATTAAATTTTCATACAGTTTCATCTCTACTATAGTTATGTGTTTTTTTATAGTATATTATGAAAAGTACTACTTTCCATAAAGAACTGTATTCTCTGATCCTTTTCTCTGACATTAACCCCTTAACTGTCTTGTTTTAAAGAAAACACTCTGCAGATTATTGCCGAAGTGAAAGCAATTCAAAATATGAAAAAAGTTATGGATGTTTAAATTAATGGTAAATGAAAAATACTGTACTAAATATTTTTATTTATTTTATTTTATATTTAATTTTTTTGACAATATAAAAAAATTAACTCTAAAATTACTATAAAATCAAAGCCATATGACTAACCAAGTTGTGTGTCCAAATTTGAAGTTGATAGCACAAAAATTTAAAGTTCCCATGAGATTTTGTTTAGGCGCTGTACCAAAAATAGCCACCGGGTGTCATCCACATTCCACTGATTGTTTTTTTGATTAATTTTCCTGTACATTTCTGTCCAAATATCACTTCCATCACAACAGTCACCAAATATGGAACCTTGAGACTCTGACCTTTCCGACAATATGCGTTTTGTCAAGATTAGAAAAGATTTTGATTAAAAAGTAGTTAAAATAAACTTTGTAATATGAAACATGACACCTCCCACTAGGGGAGGAGTCTACTAGAAGAAATTCGAATTCCATTTCCATGGTAACGCAATGTCGGATTTCAAAACCATTTTCACAGAATGAATTTTGAGTTTGTAAGCTTTCGAATGATACCTAATTTTTGATGATTACTAAAATATAGGATACGAAAAAAAGGCCATAAAAAAATTAAAAATAAAAAGAGCGCCAAGCATCCCACCTGTGGGACAGTGACACACTTAAGGGTGATGGGGCCTACAAAAACTTTCAGGTGTAAAAAAGTTTGGATAGTTGTTAAAGTCCTCATGAAATCAAAATTACTTTGATTACTTTGCACTTACTTTTTTAGCACATATTAAAAGGTCTTAGGGTGAACAATTAATCCGTGCAAAGTAATACACAGAAAAAATTGTCGTGGTAATCTTTAATCAAAATCTGAAAAGTTACTTCCGGTCTGGAAACGGCGTTCCTTCTCAGATGATGTCAGTTTGACGGCTTAGGTTTGAAAATGCATAACCACTCCCCTCCAACCGTTAGTCTGCTATGAAAAAACCCTGCCCTCTATTCAATATTTCGTTTCACTGGGAAACACGTCACAGCACTGAAGAAAACTACTTGCTACTTCCGGTTCACTGAGACTTTAATATGAGAGTTATAATAGTTTATTCAAGAGATTTAAGTATTGTATTAACATGAATAGCTCTCAGCCACTTACATTAATCATTAACCATTACACTCCTAATACTGTACATCATGCGTCCTTATTTTTTAATCAACATATTTCAATATTAAATTAAATATTACTTTTAGTTTACATTTTGGTATTGCCTTCTCAGTGACTACCTTAGATTTGAATTAAGTTGCCTACTTTTTGGAGCAGCCTTCATGCCTTAAGCCTACTTATGAAGCCTCAAAATGCTTTAGAAGAGTGTTTAAAAACACACCTAAAACTCAAAAGGTAGATGACTTTTCTTTTCAGAAGCGCCGTCAAGAGCATGACAATATGACACTTGAATTTCATTGCTCTTTCGGTTGAAGAGCTGCTGTCAATCAAAGGTTGGTCATAATTCTCTGAGATTCAGCTTGTCAGTGATGACTCCACACATGGGCCAGACTGATGCCGCTGGGTATCACGGATGCCTGAGGAGCACTGGCCTGTTTCAGGATCAGTATCAGAGCCAGACGAGATCACCACACAGACACACTCCATTTACAGAGGGATGAAGCCTAAATATCACACTAATGCTGCAGCGTTGGGTGTATTCTTGTAGTCCCTGTGGGCACACAGGCATCCAAGTGATCAGCTCCTGTAAATGTCAGAGAGGGGGACATCATCTCATGCATGTCTGCAAACCCCATCAAATGAAGAGCCAGGAGAATTCAGACTGTGTCCCACAGTGACAACAACTAGAAATCCCATCCAATCAGAATCGATCTTCAACTGCCAACTCGTCTCAAACTGACCTCACTTGGAAATCAGTAATACCTCTATGTGTCTTTTGCAGAGTCTCACGCATGACACGGCACTCAAGTTAAAAGCAGTTTTAAACAAAAATGCATCTTTAGACTTTACACTTTTTTTTTTTTTTTTTTCTGTTGTTTCGCTGACCTGCTAACCCATCTTTAAAAGGTCTTTGAAATTAGCCTGACAAGCCAGACCCACATCAAGATGTTGGGTCTGGGAACTCACCATTGGCAGGGCTCAATCCGAGGGGCGGGATAAACGGTAGTCTTTCAAATTCCCTCTGCACGCAATAGGATAGCGCTACAACCAACCAGAGCAACGAAGAAGGTGAAGCTGAGCTAACTGATAGATTAAACTTTCACCATATCCGGTCCGCAAAACTCCGAACACATCTTCCTTTCTTAAGAATGACTTCAGTGCCGTTCTTTGTTCTTTTCTCAAAGAAAAGTTTAACAACAAGTCTCCCAGAGGCTCGCGGCCAAAGCCAATTCGAAAGACCGCTGTTCGCCAGCTTCTTTGTTTTTAAGTAGCACGTGGAACCTCAGCAACTCTGCCGCCCACCGACTCTATACACGATGTGATTGGCCTGACCAGAGTTTGTTTTTTCCAGCTCGCAGGTCTACCGAGAGTTGCTAGACTACACTCGCATCAAATTAGATTTGCTGCTGCTAGGGTGCGTCTAGATTTCTAGGCTACTTTGAAATGGGTACTGCAGTCCAAATTCAAAATATTGGAGAGCATTATTTCCTCCGCCCCTCCTCCTCAGACTCGACACTCACGTGGGTTTCCAGCTTGGAGCTGGAACACAACAGGAGCAAGCGCAATTGACAATGAAAGCCACACTAAGTTGATGAGTTGATTTATCTGCGTATTGTATTGGTATTGTAATGCTTTAGTAAAGTGAAGAAAAAAAAAATGCAGTAAAACCAGTATGAATATTACCATTTAAAATAAAAAATAGACATCTTTTTTAACATAATAAATCTCTTTACTTGAACCATTTAATGCATCCTTGCTGAATAAAAATATTTACAAAAACAAAACAAAAAAGCTTACTGACCAAACTTTTGAATGAGTGTACAGTATCTAATCTTCTATATCTCAAAAGGACAACACCACACCTTACAAAGTCACACAACTATGAGCATGACCATGCTCATTTCTAAAGCACTTTAATGAAAATAAAAGATTCTTGTACAGAGAAGATGCCATTATTTGACCCGTGTACGTGCACTTGCTGTAGGCAAATATATGACTAACATACACACTGAAAGCAGATGTGGTTTTATATAGGCCACAAAAAGTAAAGTTATTAAAGCCTGCACCTGTAACTAAAGCTAGCAGAATTACAGCTCACAGACACTAGATTTCCAGTGACATATGACAAATTCAAAAAATCCCCAAAAAATGAGGACATCCTTGCACACTCATTTTTATTTTTTCCTTAGATTTAAGGGGGAAAAAAATGAAATACATGATCTAGATGCAGGAAGATTCTCAATGTTTTTAAATTGAGTCTGTGAGTCGTTTTGCAGTAGCTGGGGCAGTGAACATCTGCTAATGGTCATTAAATCCATTTGGCTGAAGTTATTACGCATTCATGTCACTAAATGAAGCAATACACTCAGACGCCACACAAACGGAAACAGTCATCTGCCTTTTTTTTTTTTATTACCGACCTGCTATTTAGAAAATCTCAATGCACACTAAACATCTGCCATGATATCAGAAACACATTTCCTGTCTCTGACCCCACCATCATTGTATCCTCTGAAAACAATTCTCTGTTTCCTCTGAGCGGAAGAACACAAGCACCCTGAGGTGGCGGCAGCAGTCTCTCTCTCTCTCTCTCTCTGAGGGAGTTGTTCTGAGCGATGGCCAGCTGTGTCTCTATGTGATGTTCAGAGCTGCACTTGAGTGAACTCTCTAGTACACACTTGTGTATGTTCCCTTCCCTGTATGAGCAAACACCTGCGTGAAGAACATCAGTGTTTGTGCTCAATAACGGCTGCTCCGCTTCTTTCCCTCATCACAGTAGACCACCGGTACTAAACCAAAAAGTGCAGACTAATAAACCAGAACAGACACTAGATTTAATAAGATGTGAATGAAAAAGACACTGAGGGGCAGAAGTCAAATCTATGCAATGTTTTTCACCTTGGTTTCTTTTAGTGAAAGAAACACTGAAAACACTGCAGAGTTTTCCATGAGAGAGGTAAGAAAACTGTGAAATCACCACCTGTTTCCTCATTTCAGTTCTTAACCAACCGCCACAACTACCCAAAAAACACGCTTACACAAAATTAGAAATGTACAGAAACTCACCCTGATCACAGAAGCACATAAACCTCAACCATGCAGAGACAACTGAACTTTAACACACAGACACACACACAAGAGATGGCATTTAAGCGCACTAAGAAATTCCAAACATGTCCAGTCCAGACATGTGAATGGCCTGACCGCTGTCTCTCTCTAAGTCTAAAGAAACAGGTTCCCATTTGCAGAGTCTCAGTGCTGCACAGACACACAGAGATAATGGCAGGGAACAGTGGATGGTCAGTTTATTTAATAAACATAAAAATCCACCTGAGAAAGAGAGGCTGAATCCAGTCTGTGAGAAAGAGAGAGAGCTGGGAGGAAAGCGTGAGAGAGTGAAAAGGGGGGCTCTGATTTTAGACGACATGTTCAATCACACTGATGATTGCCGCTGTCGTGGTGAATATTTACTCTCGGATTCAATTTTATTTACATAAACAGGCAATTGTAACAGCCTGCAGTCTTTCATTCGGAGTTGAAATTTCCATAACTACGGCAACAACATAAAAATACAAATCCAACTCCACCATATCCCTAACCACAATCTAGCCATACCCAACGGTTCAAATCCCACCTCCTCCCAGCCCAAACACACCCAAAGTTAACACCACTCATCCTCAGCCATAAGACATGTTGGACTTCAATGTGGCGCTGTGCAGACCAATCGGCATCTTTCTTACAGAAATTGTCCATACTGAGAAAAGACGGCATAAAGAGTGTTTTTATAACAGTAAAAACTCTTTTCATGTAAACTTAAATGTTATATTGCATCATTTAAATGTTTATTAAAATAAACTGAAATTGTTTTTAAATAGTAATGGCTTATGTTGAACTTTAATCTTGTACATACAGGCACTGTATTGAACAAGTACATAAAGCACTGAATGAAAAGCATTAGTGTTATAAATGAAAACTTCTGAAATGTCTGCGTATTCGACAAATATTGCATCTACTCCATTGGTGATAAAGTGTGCAAATACTGCACAAACATCACTACAAGTAGTATGACTTGACTTGTTTTCAACTCCTCCCCGACCTTCAAGCCACAAATATCACCAATCCAGCCGAACAATTTAAAACTTCACCCCCACACATTCCAGTCCAACCCCCAACATTAGCCGCACACTTAAAGGCACAATATGTAATCTTTGCCATTAGAGGTAGCTTGATGACACCGTGGATTCATGGGAGTTGTCGTCTTCACCTCCACAGTCGATGGAAAGGAATCCAACGGACTTGGGCAGAAATCATGTTCATGGATGAGCTAATGTGTTAAATTAGAGCGAAGCCATTGGAGCGAATGCTAATGAAAGACACCTGCGATACACAGCGGTTTTGAGGCCAGCGGAGCTTTTATTAAGAACTGCAGCTTTTGCTCTTTTCGTTGCGTATGTGGGGTAAACGCATCGCTGTTTTAATAGGTTAAAATAAAAATCATCACACTAAATACATTTAAGTGTTTTGAAAGTTATGTCAATGTTGCATTCACTCGGTGGCTGCTATGAGACTTGTTGCACTTTGCAGTAATCTAGATCAATATTAGAATATCATATTAATAAAAACTGGATGACTTGTGTTGCTAAATGACATGCAATTCATTTAAAAATATATGATGGAGAAAGCTCTCTCTGATTATGCTATGCTAGTCACTTGACAAAATTGTCTCTGAGGCATGGTACAAACATGGTACTCGTGGTAAATCAAGAAAATAAGAGATTCAAACAGTAATACTAACCTTTTTGAGCTATATAACAATGATTCGTTTTCGGTTGATAAACATACCGAAACAGTTGCTCACTTGTCTAATATAACATCCCCTATTATGGATTTTTGAAAAATTACCTTTCATGTTTGTGTAACATGGTTCTAAGTGACTGAAAACATCCTGCAAAGTTTTAAATCTGAAAGTGCACCATATATATATAGTTATTGTCTCAAAAGTAAGAGTCAACTCTTCAATTTATTTTTTAAGAGTCAATTAAACTATGTTTTTTGCGAATTGCAAGCCATTTCGTTGTGATGTCAAGACGAAACATTAGCATATTGCCCGTCCACTTATTGCGCACGCATTGGGTTTCATATTGTGTAGGTCTCTGGCTAACTGGCTAACTCAAGTTATTACTGTCTTACTGAAATACTACTGTAAATCAGCTGTGGGCCACCGTAAAATATTGTCACTCTTACTACTTTGAGTAAAGATGAAGGATAGAGAAAGATTTGTTTTGCAAACTTTAAATGTTACATCAGTCATTATGTTAGTGCTCGGCTAATATATGCACTGTTATTGATATAGTTCCCATATGTGCACCGCAGTAAATTAGAAACACACACACACACACACACACATATGGGTTTGTTGATGGATGCACACTTGTTAATGCTGATGGTGAGGAATTACACTTGAAGCATCCCATAAATGTACCTAAAACTGAGTAGTATCACTGAGAAACGTCCTGCTCAAGATTCAGGTTGAATAACTAGTTCTTCCAATGTTTCATCGTCGATTCAGACTCGCGCTGGGATTGATGTAAAATCAGTGTCACTGTTACGGTCTTTACAGTGTGTACAATCGCTGAGCTGGAGTTCAGTTATGGTAATGGCTGTTTAGCTTCTGAAATACACACTGCACGTGGTAGACCAATCGCAACAGACTGGGCCATCTGACCAATCAGAGCAGAGTAGGCTTGTGGAAAGGAGGGATTTAGAGAGACTGAGGGTGTACTCACACTAAACTAACTAACTTCCAAGCGCGTTTGACCCCCAAAGCCCAGTTTGTTTGAAAAGTGTGAGCACTCCGTTCCGTGCCCTGGCACGGTTCGTTTGGCAGGCCCTGGCCCGCTTGGAAGAGGTGGGCCAGAGCGCGGTTCGGTTGGGCTCGAGCACGGTTCGTATGCAGTGTGAGCGTCAACCGTGCCAGTGCACGGAACAGCTGTGCGCTACTGTCATCATTACGACAGAAAACACTGAACTATTACTACTTGGATACATTTTCTTGATTAAATCAAGTATATTTAGGTTTATAACGGTCCTGGTCCTCACCTTATTGATGAACATGAATTGTAGTTTGCCAGTAAAGCTGAATATTCCTCCATCAAAGTCAGCTGCCTTCATAATAATCTTCTGATACATGCAGTGCAGTCAAGTGAAAAATCACTGAGTGGCATAAATTATAAATTTATTAGGCAGTCTATTAGCAAAAGCGCTTTTCTTCCGGTCATCTTCAAAACAAAAAATTGCATCGTGAATGACGCAAGTGTGCTCCGGCCTAGTACGTTAAGTGCAATGTGAGTGCAGGCCAGCGGGGGACTGGGGAGGGGGGACAATCGCGCTTAGGAATGGTACAAGGCAACCGTGTCTAGTGTGAGTACACCCTGATTCAACCATCGAGTCGTTTGAAAATCATTGAACATTGTGGTGATGTGCAATGTATATTATGAGAAAATTAAACTGTTTTTTGACCTTTGGATGCATGTAAAGCTGTTGTTGGAGAACTACAAAACTAAAATTAGGAAACTTTAAAATGGCATAATAGGGGCACTTCAAAAGTGTCTTTGGTGATTGTTTCCATGAACGTAAACCTGGAAATCAAGGGAAATGCAACATCATTGACAAGGGATGCATGGACAGTCAGACACGGTTCGTGTCCTGGTTAAAAAGGCTTTTTTTTGAAAATCTTACATATTGTGCCTTTAAACCCCACCAACACGCATTCCAGCTCTGCGCCCTTTCATTAGCCACACTTAAACTCCACCTCCATACTTTCCAGCTCCGCCCTCAACCTTGGGCACTCACTCAAACTCCACCCAAAGTCATTCTAGCTCCACCCAAAAGGTTAACCACACACTCAAACCGCACCCTCAGCCACAGACAGACTTTCAGGTTCTAATCTAATCAATGTCATCTACTTGGCAGTAAAGGTTTCAATATAAATACTTCTATCTACAGTCTGTAAGTTTCAACATCACTAAAAACACCAACAACAGTTTCCTGAATCAACCACACCACCTTCATACACCTGTGCCCTCATTTCAAGCCCTGTGCTGTAACGAACACATCCGGAGCAGAAATGAGCGAGTCTATATAGGCATGGAAATGTGAAGATGTTCATACTGGAAATTAGTTAGGGAGTGAAATTCTGGTCTTACCTTTCCAAACTGTTCAAAATACTGTTTCACGTCTTCAACAACTGTGCTCGCGGATAATCCACCCACAAATATTTTCTTTGTTCTTGTGACCATCTGGTGAGAAAGAGGGAAACAGAAGAAAGACATGAACAAACCAAAACACTTCAGAACCAGTGGACACCTAGATCACAGACATGTCTATTCAGATCATCACGTTCGTCAGTTTGTTAAAATAGGTGTTATTAAATCTGCATGAAGTCTTTTACTATACATTTTAATGCTCTCCACAAAACAAAACAAAAATAACACAGAGGAAAAAAGATGAATCAATTTGCCAAGGTTTCAGTAGCAAACATTAAGATTTAATCAAACACCAAGTAATAGATCAAGAAGTAGAGCAGACATTTTTACCAAAAAGATGGTGGGAATGAGATAAATACAGTTAGAAGAAAACTGTATATCAGTGTTTCTGTAGTGGCACTACAAAATAGATAAAAATTTGCCAGGTTTTGAGCTATGAACTGTATGTGACGAGAGTGAAAGAATGGACACTGCAGCAGATCCTTTAAGTCCTGTAAGTTGCGAGGTGGGGCCTCCATGGATCGGACTTGTTTGTTCAGCTCATCCCACAGATGCGCGATTGGATTGAGATCTGGGGAATTGAGGCCAAGTCAACACCTCAAACTCGTTGTGCTCCTCAAACCAATCATGAACCATTTTTGCTTTGTGGCAGGGCGCATTATCCTGCTGAAAGAGGCCACAGCCACCAGGGAATAGCGTTTCCATGAAAGGGTGTACATGGTCTGCAACAATGCTTAGGTAGGTGGTACGTGTCGAAGTAACATCCACATGTATGGCAGGACCCAAGGTTTTCCAGCAGAACATAGCCCAAAGCATCACACTGCTTCCGCCGGCTTGCTTTCTTCCCATAGTGCCATAGTCCAGTTCTGATGCTCACGTGTTGGCACTTTTGGTGGTGGACAGGGGTCAGCATGGGCTTTCATGTCTTAAGCTCATGTTGAGGTCAAAGGTCTGACCTTAGGATGCCAAATCTTCCTCTAAACAAACTCTCAATAAAAGCTTTAAATGAAGCACAGTGTTGAGTCTCTCCATATGCACCTTCTCAAGATTTCACAGCTAATAATGTTGTTACAAATCACTTTTCACTGATGCCACACACGTGTTTGGCCCCATTAGTGCAGCCTTCCATTCAGTTAAACCCCTGACATGTTTACTTCTGCTCTGACACGTCCAGATGCTTTTCAGCTCCAGTCACACATAAAAACAATAACAGAGAGAAAAAAAATCCTTCCTTTCCCCATAAAACTCAATTAAGGGAGAGAGGGAAGGAGGGGTGCATTAAAACATTGATTAATTCCCAGGCCGAGTAAATACAAAAGATTTCTACAGCACACAAGGAGAGGCGACAGGAGGATGAGCAAAAGTGCACAGAGAGAGAGAGCGCGCGCGTGCGCGCGAGAGCGAGAGCGAGAGCGAGAGCGAGAGCGAGAGAGAGAGAGAGAGAGAGAGAGAGAGAGAGAGAGAGAGATTTAAACATGCACCTTTAGGAAATGTAATAGCCAAATAAAAAGTGCATTAAAATGGTTTCAATAGATCAGTGAACTTTCAATAGATTCCGTTTTTAGTTGAAAATGACTATGTAAACAGCCCCTAAATCTGTGTATTCTGTTACTGAATGTGTAATAACCACACCCATCAGCCAACACACCAATCAAGCAGAGATGTGATTGTCTATCTACCCGTCTATTTGCATCAGCACCAGGAGCTTGTATGTGACACTCATTCAGGATGCAAATCAAGCCAGTGGCCAGAGATCAGTGCCTAAAAACAAGAGCACATCCACCCGGCAGGCTTTCTGGGGTTATCAAGGTCGTTCAGCCTGGATATTTACCAGCGTCCCTGTTCTTATCAGCACAGATCTAGCTAATGGAAACAGCAGCTAGCCCTGTTCCTGCACTACCAGCAGTCGTTTCATCTGCTTCCTGTGACACCACGGCTCTCTGCGAGAGGCGTTTCCCTGCCTGCCGCTGCTGCTGCCCTGTCTGTAGATGTTTAAGTTTTTAACCAGCTCTTTATGCTCTGTGACAGGCCTGCCCACAGGGCTGATGGGATTTCTACAAGAACTGCAACAACGCAATTACTTTCTCCCCTGCTTTCTCTGTGGTGATAACCCGACACAACTGCCTAAATCCTCCTGGAGAAGAGCGACAGACAGCACGGTAAAAGACAGTGATACAGGAATAAAGTGAGCTTGCATGTTATACAACTTGCATTATTCGGAGTAAAAAACAAAACACAGGTATCAGAGTCTTGTTTTCTGCCTGAGAATGGAGTGATGTTTCTATTTGGCATATATAGGGACAGACTTGTAATAATATGAGGTCATTGCTGATTATTTGCGCAGAATCTGTTTCTGTCACTTATTAAATGAGATCCGAGTTATGAAGATGTATTCCCAGCTCAGCTCGAACAGGCAGGAACACTGACGACGGGCTCCAGGGAGGAGCCGGAGAAATGGAAGAGAAGAGTAACTTTCCCACCAATCTGCTCACACACCTGCTGGTGTTTTAGAGCAGTAACGCTGAAGGAGAATCCAACAGCATGGACGAGGACACACTCAGACACTGAATGACCTCTCTCTGGCTCCCAGAAGGACACAGTCTCCTCTCTCTCCTTCTCTCTGCAGCAGTTAGTGTGTCTGAGTGTGTGAGATCTGTCGCAGAGTCATGGCTGTTTCTCAAGGACATCCTTCACTCGTTAGAATCTCTAAACTCAATAGAATAGAATAAAAAAAATTTGCTGGCAGATTTTAAGTCACATTACAGTACACAACAACAGCACAGAAAAGCGGCCTATTAAAGGGGCCATAAGGAAAACAAGATACCCAGCCTCATTTGAAATAAAGAGCATGATATCTAACATTGAGGCAATTTACATGAATTCGTGTAAAGATACAGTTGAAAAACAGCCTGTTTCAGAAGGTCAGAAAAGTTAGAAAATAATTTGTTACAAGAACTAATTAAAGGATTTTAAAGATCAATGACTGACATTACAACTTCAGGGAAAAATAAACCTCTAAGGAGGTTAAACGGTAAATAATAAGTCCCCTAAAAAGGATAGTACAAACGTTTCTCAAAATTATTATTATTTTTTTTCCTTTTTGTTCATGGGTAGTTGACAAATAAGCAGTAAAAAAAAAAACCTTTGTAAAACACCAGTTTTGAAGAAAAGAAAAAAAGGCATATTGTTATGTAATGTGAAGTCTTTACTGAAATGTGTCCTATGGTGTGACAGACAGAATTAAGAATATAGGGTGTCGCACCAAAGGACAACAGACATTAACACTTTTATAGTGGTTCCAGAAAAAGTTTAATATTTGAACAATTCTGAGACAAAATCTTACCATGCGCACATGGGCTTCACAGGGGGGCTTGACCTTGAATGGGGTCCTTTAATTAAACTTGTCAATGGAATTGCCCGATTTAAAATCAGGATCTGGTGTCACACCGGACAACATGGTTTTCAGTGACCAAATGTATCAAGATCCTATACTTTTAGAAATATGGATAAAAATCATTTACTAAAATAGACACTTGTAAAATTATACCTGAGGTATTTAAAAACATTTGTATCCTTTTCTTTTTAATTTATAAAAGTTTATTGAACCATGCTAATGAGACCGTATAGGAACAATTTTGAGAATTGACTCTAAAAATCTAAGGGCAGCAGGTCAACAGGTCCATGTAAGACAAAGAAACGTTTAACCATTTACTGCATTTTAAAATGATGACAATATAATTATATTAATTTTTATCTTGTGTGACAGTGAAAATGCCATGTCACGTACCCTCATAACAATGGGCAAAGTCAATGGGCTCCACTGTTGTTTAGTTCCCATTGCTCTATATCTTTTGTGTTCTGCAGAAGAAATGCATAAAGTTTGGAATGACATGAGGGTGAGTAAATGATTTCTGGGTGGACTATCCCTTAACGTTACAAAGAAAGTGGCCCTGGTGTTTTGCTCTTGGATCAATTATGGGTTCCAACACAAATCAATCATCTCAAAGCTTTAAAGCATTAAAAGTATTTAATTTTAACATTTTTGTTTTAATGTGAAATGTGTCTTTTACAGAACAGTGTATTTAACAAGGGGAAAAAGGGAGAGAACCAAATCATAAGCTCTTACATCCAAGTTTTGCAGTAGAGCCAGAGCTGAAAATACACTCTTGAAAAGCCTCTCTGACACAGAGACACACGGTTCCTCCATGACAAGAATGAGAGCTCCTCACACACGCACATACTCTTATCCTCCATGGCCCCTGATTTAGTGAATGACAGTATTTGTGGACAGCTGATTACAGTTGTCTGACTTTGGCTTCGTCTCTCGAACAAGGCCACTTGAACCAGAGGGGATCCGTTCAAGCAGACCTCTTTCCTGTGAGGAGCTTTTCTTCATCCTGCTCCCAATCAGAGCACTTTCTCCCTCAGCTTTTCTGCCTTCTGTTCATTTTCAAAAAGGAGTGATTAGAATGTGGCCGTAGCCATCAGTGATCCACGGCGGCTCTCACTTTCCCAACGGTGATTACAGGGTGAGACATCCACCCGCCCCTGACACCAGATCAGCACACACACAGAGGAAATTTTAAAGCATTTGTGGCAATTCAACACATCCTTCCAGTCTAAAATTAAAGTGTCTATGAGATGCTTCTGCTATGCTTTCTTTATAAAAACAAGCCAGTGTGGTGTGAACTTGAGTTATCGTCTCCGTTCTGGCTTTCATATGAACTGTTTTTATGAATGAATAGAGGGAGGAAGTGTCCACACAAACAGCTCAGTAAGATTCTCTCAGTTAACACCCTTCAGATAAACAGAAAGAGACCTGCTCACATTTATGAACATGGCGCTGACATCTGCGCACTAGGTGAGCTTCCTATGCAAAATTAATATCCACAGGAAATGTGAAAATGCCACATAGAAACAGTAAGTGTGTCACTGGTGTCAGAGTGATAACTCTTGTGTTATCAGTGGCAGCTTGACTAAAAATACTCTCAGACAGTGAAAAAGAGCGTGAGCTCTGTCAGGATCACTCCTGCAAAATAAACTTTCTCATAAGAAAGAAAAACGAGATCTCTTTTATACCTCTAATTGCTTCTCCAAGACAGAAATGGCATTCAATGGAGAATTTGTTTTTGTTTTAGACTTGTCTTCTCTAGATCAGCACTAAAAGTCATAGATTTCAAGTATAGACCTATAGCTTGCCACTTAAAGGGATAGTTCACCCAAAAATGAAAATTCCGTCAACGAAGGTCTTACTGGTTTGACAGAATTTTCATTTTTGGGTGAACTAACCCTTTAAACTTGTAGCTCTGTACCTGTACTGTAAATCAACAATGGCCCTTTCTACTTTTCTACTTTTATTTCTCCTAAGAAACTTCTGGAGAAACAGCTAAGGAAAAGTGTAGTTCTTGTTTTCTTTCCTTTATGTCTCCCAAGCTTAAAGAGCATCTATTGAGCATTCTCTGATTATGGTTACTTCAAATGTTCCTTTCAATGTTTTCTTGAACAAAAAAAAAAATCCTTAATTACTACTTAGCAATTGATGGCAAGCAAAGCGAGAGGTAGAGACACTGAGCTCAAATGTTTGATTGACAGAACATCTTTTGAGATCAGTTAACCCATACTTCAACACTCAATCTTAAACCCATTTAAACACACACCCCAAAACAAATGTTTTCACTCATCCATCAACAGTACATTAATGAATCAGACTATCACAGCGTACCCCTGAGTTTATTGACTTTCCCTGACAGTTCTGAGTGATCAGTATGCACACTGCCTGTAAAGGTCCAAAATTCTCATAAGAAATTTTTCGTACGTTAAAAAATTATTACGACCTGACATCACTTTTACACACTGTCTCCGTAACTTTCGTCCGTCATAAAAAAATTTGGATCGGGTTAAATTTGTGTTTTTCACATCTGTAACAAGCACCGTAACGAGCCACCGTACAAGCAAATGCCAAAATCCAGAATGACGTCTGAAAAGTTGATCAACTTCGTCTCGTAGCACAAATATGTGGCTCCAGTATCACTAGCAAAGCATTAAACTGAGCCAATGGCATGTTGAAGTAAACATTGAATCACTCGGGATAATCTCGCAGCTCCTTGATAAGGAGGTGGAACTCTCCTTCCCCTATGTGCAATCTCAGGATTGGATGGATCCAATATTTCCTCTTTCTTTTTCTCTTTTTAAGAAAGAAGACAACAAAATTATCCTGACTGCTTGAAGACTCAATGTTTTGAAACTGATTCATTAATATTCATCAGACTCATTGTGCAAGGTTTCGGTGCCTGACCAATTTTTAGTATAACGAATAAGAATAAAAAGCACATACAAAAATTGCATCTCAGTGTGCAAGGACCTTCAGAAGCATCACATTTACAAGAAAAAGTGCTTCTTAAGCAATATATCAGTACATTAGCATGAGTTCAGTAGTATGTAGTATCATGTGACACTGAAGAATGGAGTAATGTGGACAATTCTGCTTTACGTCACAGAAATAAATTTCAATTTAAAATAAAGTAAAATAGAAAGCAATTATTTTAAACAGTAATAATTATTTCACAAATGCATTGCTGTTTTTACTGTATTTTTGATAAAGCCTTGCTGAGCATACACCATTAATTTTTATTTTTTATTTAATTTTTTTAAACATTACAAAAGCAAAAAAAAAAAAAAAAAAGCTTGTATTCACTTTCCTTCTGCTCTCTAGGCATCAGTATTGGCCATTAAAAAACCTATAACATTCAACTACTAATTACATTACAAAACCAACCTCAAAAATATTGACATTAAGAATTGTGAAGAAGAAAAAAAAAAAAAAAAAAAGGGCTTTAGCAAAATCTAGAAGGATTTCTCATTGCTATTGAGGAATACTAATTTCATGATTACGAATTGATAGCCTCAGGCTTAATTTAGGCATTTGCGCTTGGGAGATGTTAGAGTTTAACAAAAATGACCTCAAATGTAATACTGCAGTTTTCTCTCGCTCTCTCTGCACCCACTGTCCCGCTGAGTCACCACACAGAGACAGAGAGAGAGAGAGAGAGAGAGAGAGAGAGAGAGAGAGAGAGAGAGAGAGAGAGAGAGAGAGAGAGAGAGAGAGAGAGAGAGAGAGAGAGAGAGAGAGAGAGAGAGAGAGACTGTAGAGTCAGGCAGATACAGACAGAACTGGCTGCCCAGAGAGAGCTGCCTATACACATTTTATCCAAAATACTTTGCCCTGACTTCATAAAATTAAACAATAAAACACAACTTCAACATTTATTAGGTGAAAAAAGAGACTGTATCCTACTAGCAGCAAGATACATTAATGCCTGTCACAAAAACAGGGAGGAGTCGACCAATCAGTGATGCGCACATCTCCGCACACACTTCTAAATTGTTCCTAGAATTCTAAAGATTTATTGATTGTTCAACTTATTACTTACTATCATTATTATTATTTTTTTTTAATACATTTATTTATTTATTAGAGACACACACGTCGCTTCTCTCCCCTCCTGATGCTGGACTCACAGATGACTGGGCACCAAGCTGGCACTGCCATCCTGCAGCTCTGCCCTGCGCTCTGTAGAGCACCTTCACAGCTGCTGGGTTCAGATCCGCTCTCTTCTGTACCGCAACCCTGTACGACTCCCGTAACCTCATCACCGCCAGCTTTTAAACAGGGGCCAATGAGCAGACTCACTGACCCACCGAACCTGCCAGATCACGAGAACTCAAGCGCTGAATCACATGGAAATTATCCCACACAAGCAGAGGAACAACCATCTGGGTTCTAAAAAGCCCAAAATTTTATGAATGTTTATTTTAAAAAGACAACATCGACCCTTTCGACTTTAAATAAATGTCCCTGGTCTTACTGTGCACAACTGTGCATGACAGATAAATGACTCTGTCCAAATAAACAATCAAATCGCTGTGCTGATAAGCCTTGTTATTTGCAATAGTGTCCATCAAACTTATTGAACTTCCCAACATTATGGCAAAAATAAATAAATAAAAGTGCTGTCATGGTAGTGACGTAATTCGGATACCCAGAAAAGGCTACCGAATGGAGTTTTATTCATTCTGTTCCCAACACAGCCAGTAATTTTGAAAAAATGCCAGCATCGGACCAGACTGCAGTAGACCACATGAACACCAAAACTAGCAAATTTATAATGATCGTCCAAAAGCAAAACATTTCTGCATTTACCCAAAGGAAAGGAATAGTAGAATATACAATATGGTGGATGTTTATAGAAAGGGGAATTATTGCTTTATGACATTGAACTTTGCTCTTTTTCCACTTTTGTGATTTGTTTTCTCCAATACAAAAGACATATATGCAGCCAAAGTTAATTTAAGACAAACACAAAAAACAGTACCCGGGCGTTTGCATCTGCAGAAAGCATCCATAACATATTTTGCCTTTGTGTTAATGTCAGTATTTAAGACATGTCAACTGTCTGACTTGACACTTGGGTAGATTTCCTCATGTAATTTCACTATTTTCTCATCTTCTAGCATTATATTTATAGTTTGAACATAATCTGAAAGCTTCTGCTTTGTTTTTTTTAAACAATGATAAACTGCATTTCAAGGAATTTATTCCAAAATCATCAGCTAGAGAGTGACTCACAATTTGGGGTTGCAAAATTCTGTGAATTTTCAAGGCTGAAAACTTTCCATGGGAATTAACGGGAATAAACTTTGGTTAAAACAACCTAATTTAATGCAATTTCAGTTGAATTTCTAACCTACACATTGCTCAAATCACATGCACACAATACACTATTTACTGCAGGGCTGTTTAGACCACACCCCATACATGCACTGTGCATTCCGCCATAACATGTAAAATTTTATCAAAAACATTATTTTTTTATTAATATTGTGAAATATTACAATTGAAAATAATGGTTTTCTATTTTAATATACTTTAAAATATTTATTTCTGTGATGCAAAGCTGCATTTTCAGCATCATTACTCCAGTCTTCAGAGTCACATGATCCTTCAGAAATCATTCTAATGCTGATTTATTATCAATGTTGGAAACAGTTGTGCTGCTTAATATTTTTTATAACCGGTGATACTTTTTTCAGGATTCTTTGATGAATATAAAGTAGAAAAAAAAAGAACAGCATTTATTTAAAATAAAAATCTTTTGGGGTCAATATTTGTTTTTTTTTTTTTTTTTTTTTTTGAAAAATGTATACTTTTATTCAGCAAGGATGTGTTAAATTGATAAAAATAAATAAAATAGGAAAGTTTAAATTTTTAATAAATGCTGTTTAACTTTTTTTTTTTTTAAATCACAGGTTCAAAAAATATTAAAGCAGCAATGTTTCCAACATTGATAATTGAATGTCAAATCAGCATATTAGAATGATTTCTGAAGGATAATGTGACACTGAAATAACGCATGCATAATTACTGCAATAAAAAAAAAAAAAAAAAAAAACAACACTAACATGTCTGCTTATGACCAAACAAAAGGTTTGTATTTATCCTTGTATATGACATATGATACAGTTTACATACATTTCCCAAAATTTTAAATTCATTTCCATAAATTCCCGTAAATTCCTGGTAAGTTTCCAAATTGGAATATTTCCAGAATTCCACCAATCAAGTTCCCATAGAAAGTTTCCGGATATTTACTGGAAACTTTCCGCCCCTTTGCAACCCTAGTCCCAATGTCATTTTATATGGCTGGAGTACATGCCCTTGAAAAGCACCTTATTTAACAAAATTTAAAACATACATGTACAATAACTGGACCAGCCTAAAAATAGTTTTTGCCTGATTTAAAGAACATGACATTTCCCTCTGAAATACGCCACAATACGGAAGTTAACTGTACACTAAACCCATCCCACAATAGCCCTTAGCACTCTAAAGCTGTCATTTGCACTGTCTTTGTTCTCTCTTAGGTCCTCAAAAAGAAGCTGTTCATCTAAGCAAGCAACGCAGCATCTGGTCAGCCTCTGGGGGGTCCGTACCACTGAGTTACCCTAACACACACACACACACACACACAAACCAAATCTCTTCATCTCATTTTCATTGACTCACTCGTTTCTCCCCCTCATCTCTCCTCCATTTCTGCTCTCCTCTCTCGATCTTCTGTAATTGCTCCCAGATCTCTCATTTCTCAGCCACGCTCTGCTGCTAAGCTCTTAAAGATTTAGGCACCTCACATAAACCCAGTCCTGTCGCACACCTCGACAGAACCGTAGGACCTCTCCATCTCTCATCACTATATTCTCTTCCCCGTACCCTATAGGTCCATAAGGCGATTAAAAACACAGTTCTTGCCAAATGGAGCCTGTGGGCTCATAAAATTGTGGGTCACTTCAGACGAAAAACAGCTCTGTGCACTTTTCAAGTGTTCTTTTCAAAAGGAATTATGATGTTTTAAAGCAGTACTATAAAAGAAAATAACCCCTTTAAAACATTCAAGAGTCAAGCAGCACTTGAGCGGATGTCAGAAATGGGTAATGGTGACTACCCATCACTGAAATGCCATCATAAGAACAGTTGATTTATGTAACGAACAAGAATACATCAGGTTTGCAGTAGAAATGTATCTATCCATCCATGAAAGCGTTCCACCAATGATTACTTTTTAGCAAACACCATGATAGATACATTACTTGACAATGATTACTGACAGATCTCCTTGACAGTGTCTGACGTGTCATATCTGTACTGGTCAGGAGAGTATGTAGGCATGCAAGTTTCAAAATTAAAATCAATACACATTTGAGGATTTAAAAATATTGAAACTGAAAATGTAATGTGAGGAAATCTGAATGTTTTCCATGTTCCTTCAGGAACTTCAAAAGCACAAAACAAGCTTATTAAACCCAAATTGCTAGTGAGGATGCTTCTATTTTACTTTGCGCACATACTTCTGTCATCAGAACTGTCTCATGAAACCTTCAAGCATGGCTTAGTTTGTAATGAACAAACATCTATAAGTGACACAAGGTGTTGGGTTCTGAATGTAAACTGCACATAGCTCTGTGTCCCTTTGATAAGGGCAATCACAACCCGTTTAGAGGCTCTGACAGAGCCTTTTGCAGAACACACAACTGCTCTAAAATCCATTATACAACTAAATTAAATCCTGTGATTACAAACTGTTGAATGCAAGAATCAAATTCATAGTTTAAGAGTGTCACATTAAGCTAAATAACCTGAGTCCAAGGAGATTGGGACTCTCTTCTCTGCTACTGTAAAGCCAAAATTTATTCACCAAATGCTTCTTAGTATGCAAATCATAATTAAATTGGACAGCCTATTGGTCAATCATAAAGTCAATCACCAAAATAAGACACCCTACCAGTATTGATATTCTCTTACTCTCCGGCACCCGCTTACCCAAATTAAACATGCATTCACACACCGGAACTGTACATAAAAAGACATTATACAACAATGTTCAAAAGTTTGGGGTCGGTACATTTTCTTTTATGTTTCTGAAAGAAACATTTATTAAATGCAAAAATGCAGTAAAAACAGTAATATGAAATATTAATTTAAAATAGCTGCTTTCTATTCAATACTTTTTTAACGTTAGAAATGTCTTCAGTCACATTTGATCAATTTAATGCTTCTTTGCTGAATAAAAACAATTTCTTTCCAAAATTTAAAAAAAACAAAAAAAAAAATCTTACAGTAGTGTACATGCACACCTGTACAGGTAAACAGCCATTAGCACATAATGCCATATGTCTACTTCCTGCCAGGCTTATATGGACTTACCAGAACTACACACAACATCCACATACAAAAGGAGGAATCATGGAATTTTGAAAAGCATTAAACGGCCCTCACACAAGACTACCCATAATATCTCATAGCATCTTATAACCAACAGCAAGAGACGTATTAAATCAATATTGAAGGCGGTTTAGCAGACATACTCAACCACAAGAAAATGTGGCTATCATATCTGAATGTCTTTCATGGAGAGTGTGTATAATTATCCTGAGAAAACCAGGAAGAGTTTCAAACCCTCAAATCAAAGTCTAAAATAAAGAGACAAAAAAAAAAAAAAAAAAAAAAAAAAAAGAGAGAGAGAGAGGAGGGGATCACTTCTTCTCTCTTTCGCTCCTCTCTCTCTTCATCTCTCCTTCACCATGCACATCAGAGCAGCTCAGGCCTTCAACAAAACAGGTTCCTGAGTTTATTTACATAAACTTCAAAATGCCGCTCTGTTTAGGAGGAAACAAAGACAGCAGACATCAAAGTTCGTAAGATCTGGCCAGCGCCTCCACGCTGCAGCCACCGCAGGCCTTGAGTAAACCTCTAAAAAGGATGTTTGCTTTATTCCCACCCAACAAACTCTTTCTTTTGTCATTCTCCACTGAGAACAGGAACATTAACTGAGAGCAATTTGTCAGTGCACAGAGGGTTTCCAGACCTCCACGCTGACAGAAAGAGCAGAACACATCGTCCTTAGCTTTCCACTTGTTTTGACAAATATAAGGAAAGGGGACGACCACTGGAAAAATTGCAGAAATTTGTTGAATAAATGTCCTCATCCAGATTCAGAGAACAATGGATGGCTAGGGCTCACCATTTTGAGTTGTTCAAAAGTTACACAAAGTTTAAGACAATCAGAGGGTGAAGATTAAAGCGGGTTCATTGGGTCTGACTGACTTTGCAGTGGTTAATTTCGATCACATTTAAAAATCACACCATTTAATCACATAAAGAGGTCTAAAAGACAACATACATTTTACTTTTCATTTATCATTAAACAACACACACTTACACACCGTATATAGACACTATACTAGCAAGAATACTTTTTACACAAAAATAAACTATGATTTCAATATTGATCAAAATAAATGTTTCTTGACTTAATGGTCTTATGTTGCATGATTCAGTGAATGTTATACTAAAGAAAAACTAGTTTTCATGATCTCTCATCAAAATGATACAATAATATGTACTTTCAATAATGTAGCTTAACATATTCTTCAATTCAATCCCATAGGATAGTATTACCTACTAAATATTCTGTTTTATTATAAAATGTCACATTACAAATGTTAAATGCATTGTAAACGCGTCGTAAATACTAAACTTGGCTGCACCTGAAGGGGGAGGGGGCTTGAGAGAGCAGGACACGGCAAGAGGAAACTGAGATCAAGGCCTTTTGTCCCCGTTCATGCATGTCGCCTCTCTCTGAAGACCTCCAGCGAGCAGGCAGCGGGGTAGATGCCAGCAGAGTGAGCTGCATTCGTGCATGCCTGTGGACCGCTGTTTCTGGGCTCTGCTCTAGAGGGATTTCAGCTGACAGCTGTTATTAATAAACGAGTGCTGGAGGTCAGTTCATTCCTCCGCCTCCTGTCCACCTGACTCCAGCACAGTTACACGTCCAGCATCTCACCAGCTGCTCTAAGCACCTCTGCAGGAGCCATGGACACAGAAATGGTCTTTAATCAACAGCTACACTGACTGGGCATGCCATGTGGTAAATACATCCAACATAATCAGGCAAGTGCCCAATAAGACATTTGTCAAAACAAAAGTGTGATAACCCTTTATTATAACCTTAATCATGGTAACGCTTTACTTGAAGTATAACACATATACCCACAAATATTACATATCCCATTCAGCACAATTTTTTTTAAAGGGGTCCTATTATGCCCTTTTATGAAGTCTTGATTTTGTTTTTGGGGTGTTCTAGAATATGCTTTCATGCTTGATTGCTCAAAAACATTATATTTCACATTATTACAGCACCTCTCTCCCCAGTCTGGCTCTAAGGTGCTATTGTAGTTCCTGTTTCGATGAAACCCCTCCTTCTGAAATATGCTGTGATTGGTTAGCTGACCCAGTGTGCTGTGATTGGCACAGTTTAGTAATGTTCGGGAAATGTCACGTCCCTTCATAACAGCGAGCTCTACTCAAACGTAAATATTAAGGATGGCATCATTTTCAAACCAATTCAAGCCTGATTCAGACTTAATGTTCAAGGCTCGAAATTGCGACTATTTTGGTCACATATGGGCCTGAAATTTAATCTGTGCGATCTCAAATATTTGGGAGCATTTGTGCAAGTGCAAATAATTATTTAGGTGCGACCTGTTTCCATTTCTCTACAAAACATTGGCTAATTACTGCACAGAATGTGCCTGCTGTGAGCGGATACACCGTTCTATCACATAACCAATTAAACTTCCTTTTTACGTTCTTAACTTTAAAGCAGACTTTAGGTTGGTTAATATTAGCCGTCAATCACTCCCTTTTCACTGTACTCCATTGTCACGTGACAGGCATCTAACTAGCGCACAACAGGTAAAGAGCTGAGGAGAGGAGTTTTTGAAGTGGCAAGTCAAAGAATTTTACTTGGCCAACCAGACAAGTAGCCTAATTAAAACGTCAATATCAACAAATACATTTGGAACAAATCGGTTGAGTCAAAGATTCAATGACCCATTCATAAACAACTGCCTCATTCTTGAATCAGCCATGTGAACGAATCATTTGAATAAATGACTCAATGACTCACTCACCTGTAGCCACCTACTGGCGGTTTAGTTTCATGTTTAAAAGTATCATTCTTTCCAACATTTCTTATTTGTATATTCAAAATATATTTAAAACAATATCATAACATTATTCAATGCAATTGTAATTTTTGTAAATAATTTGATTTGCAAGAGCCCTATAGTGTCTTACTATTCTAATTGAATTTATTGATCAAATTTAAGAATTTAAAATGAAAGATGAAGCATACCTTTAATAAGATTAGGAAAAAATGCCCTTTTTAAAGGTAAAAAAATGCCCTCTTAGTAAATATCACAAATATGTAGATTTAAATAGAACTGATAGAACACTGGTGAAACTGGTGATAGAATATTGCTTCAGAATAATTATAATACAATCAAATTTTTTAAAGACAAGCAACTTTTTATTCTGACAACTGAATTACCTATTTGGTCTACTTGACACACAATAAACAAATATAATATAATATACAGAGGTGTAAAAAGTGATAGTACAAGTACTGAGTGAAAATTTCACTCAATTAAAAGTATCGGGCCAGAATCATACTTGAGTAAAATTAAAAAAGTACCACATTAAAATTAAAACACTAAAAAAGTAAAAGTAACAGCAAGAATAAAAAACTAGAGATTATTGTTTAAGCTTTTAATGAAGTGAATGAACCACATACAAGGTTTTATCCTGCTTTAGAACTGTTTGTATTTAATTATCAAACTATAAGACTACTACCTAATGTCAGTATGCAACATGCTACTCAAAGTTGTAAAACCTTGGATTTACCTTAAGCAGAAGCTGATTTTCAAAATTGTGTCAACCCTCTTTTGGGGCTGAAAGCAATCTTGCAGTGCTGAAAAGTCTCTCACTCTAATTTCCAGGTCAAGGTGCTGTGCATTGTGGTAACTGATGCGACATGACGTCAATGAACATGTCTGACCAATTTCATGGAATGTGAAAACGAATCTCAGTGGCAGAATAAATAACATTTAAATTAAACTGGGCATCAGTGAAAAGTACTTTTTTATAATATAATATAATAATCATTTTAGTTGTGGTGCTTATTTAAATCCGTAACATTGTGACTTCATAAAGTCCCAGAAAAAAAAAAAAAACACATTGTAGTCCGAACGAGTTGTTCGTTGTAGTTCTTGGAAAGTGACTTGTGTTAAATAAAATATCTCCCTTTGGAGTGGACTAGGAGCTTTGTAACTTTGCAGATCTTTTTTTTAAATGCTCAAACAGCAACATTACACACTAACTAAAGTTGAAAAATATAAAGCATAATAGGACCCCTTTAAGCAATAACACTTTTTTACTTGAATTTTTAATAATAAAAGTAAGACTATTATTTGATGAAAATCAATAGATTTATCACAATTTCCACAGAAATAAAGCACCTAATTTCAAAATTGATAAGAAATGCTTCTTGAGCACCAAATCAGCATATTTCTGAAGGATTAAATCAAAGGAGTAATGACTGCTGAAATTTCAGCTTTTCCGTCACAGATCTGTTTCCATCACCCAAATAAATTAAATTAATAAAATAAAAACAGAAGTGTTATTTCAAATTGTAATATTTAACAATATCACTGTTTTCACTGTATTTTTGATCAAATAAATGCAGCCTTGATGAGCATACGAGACTTTTCAAAAACATTTTTTTAAATCTTAACAGACCCCAAACTTTTGAGAGTAGACAAAAATATACATTTGTAGTTATATAAACAGTAAATGTATAATATAGTTAAATATACATTTATACAAATTTTGTAGCTCCTGTGCTTGTGTAACTGGAGCACAATTCCACCACAGTGGGCACGCATTTACACTTCCTGTTTAAATTAAAGTGATAAACATCAGGGCATTTCCTGCATCAGGGCAACGGCATTAGAACCGCTGGCTTCCTTTCAACTCTTATCCCTTACAGTCAAGACTGCTCTAAAAGCACAGAGCGGCTGCTCTGTATATCCGTTTCTCTGCTCATCCTTACTAAACACTACTGCACTCATGCCATTGAGTCGGCTGTGACAAATCTCATCCAGGGAATCCTCAAAACAAAATTGTGCACAAAGATTAAAGCAGATGTCCTCTCACTCGAGGCCTCTGTGCTTCTACCTGTAAACCCACTCCACAAAATCAGCTTCATCATTAATGTGAGAAAATATGTATTCAGGACAGAGTGTCAAACTGTTCCCTGAGGAACTGTGACCAACCTGAACCCTAAACACACAACGTGTGATGAGCTTAAATCCTCGGTAACACACTCTCGTATCTGTCTGACGATGATCACACTAACTCACACACATCTCGTCTAAAAAGAGAGCGATTCAGCCTGCAGTGCCTTGAGCTCTGCATTAGACTTGCGTAAAGAGTTTCCACTGGAATAACAGAGTGATTTTACTGCCGTTTTCAAAAGCCAGCACTCATCTCAACGAGACAAACGCTCACTCTTCTCTAGTGCCCTCTTTTTCTCCTCCTCTGGTCTTGATGTTCAGCACTTTTAGCATTAAAAGGGGTCATATCATAAGCAACCAAATTTTTTAAATAAAAAAAAATCTTGATGTACAAAGTCAGTACTTTCTCCCTCTTTTTGCATTTACTGAAATTAAGCTGCAAAAGCAGCTCTGAACTAACAACTTAGAAGGACAGATGCTCATCTGTGTAACAATTTCAGGCCAGGTCACAGCATAAACTTCCATTCACCTGTTTTCTGTTTTCGGTTAATAGATGACTGGAGGGTAGGTTTATTTTTCACATTAACCTTCTCTCTCTCTCTCTCCCGCTCCTAAAGAATGTCCAGAGATGGTTAAAAATAACACAAAACACAAACAGTGGGCAAAGTCGTCATTGCCCTAACCTAACCTGCCCCATGCCACAATTAATCACACTTTCAGGTTTACAATAAAAGAGAGCCCCCAGACACACAGACACAGAGACACACACACACACACACACGTCTCCCGAGTTGACCGTGTCCTGTGCAGTGACACTCAGTATCACCGTCAGCAACCACAGTTGTGCAATCCACCTGCATCTGCTGTCAACCATCTACAGCCCGTCAGACATACATTGAGAGACCAGTCAATCACAACCCCCTCAGGCTTATAGGAGGCAGTATTGTGGCAATACGGTGAATAAATAATGATATCATCAAGCAGAGACATAATCGGGACATAAATGATGGGATTCACACACAATCGGCTAGCATTCACTATGAGTCATGTGTACCAATTGAAAAAAAAGATTTTAAAAATGTGGATATCAAGGCTGCATCTGTAGGAGGATAATCATCTCTACTTCGCTCTTTCACACAGACCAAAATGTCATTTTCTATTTAAAATAAAAAGGAATTGTAGATGCATTAGTTCTAGGCCTGCACGATTATGACAAAAATCATAATCGTCTATTATTCCCTTGAAATTGTAACTGCGATTATTAAATAGGATTATCACAATTTACATTGAATGATGTTTTGAATGGCTTTATACCATTGTCTGAAGCAACTGCATGCCATATAAAAATATGGAACTTAGTTACAGGAACTAGGCATTAGGGTGGTTCCCAAAGAACTAAATGTTCCCCTAGGGTCATTTTCCTGGTTGCATTCAGTAGGAATTCTGAAGTGACGCAAGCCACGCTTTATTGTTGTGACTTATTTTGACGGTGCTGAGAACGCCAGAGTCTGAGCACAGAGCGTTCACATTCTCCATCTTGATTAGCTTACGACCTTTTTAAAAGCCAGGTCTAATATGTTATTAGATAGAACCGTTATACAAAGAAAATAGACATTATATGAAAAAGTATTTGCGCTTGCCGTGTGGCTGATGTCCAATGTCACTAGCTGAGCAGACAATCATGTTTCTCTTGCTCCCCTCAAAGTTGCATTGGATTGTCTCCTTAGCATAAGGGTTGAGAGGTCCATATCTCACTGTTTTCCATGTTAGTTAGTTCATATAGGCTGTGTGCACAGCTTTTTAAAAATGGCGGGTGCTATTTTGCGTGCATTCTACCAGTCAGCGTACACTTTCGTCACTGATAGTTCCTATTGTGCTGGGTTAAGCCTTGTTTATACTTTCGGCTGGCTCCGCGGCACGAGACTCCGCTGACTGCGTGTGCGCCTCGTTCGTTTGGGGAGGTGTTTATACACGACGCGCTCGCAGTTGTACCATTCTTTGAAACAACAGAGGGCGACTCAGAGTAATTGTTCTATAAACCATCAGGAAACAGCGGTGAGAAGTAACACACACTAGACCCTACTCTGTAGTCGTCGAGATTCGCTTCTCACAAAGTAACATGCTCTAAACACACCTTTTAAGCATGCAGAATAAGTGTATTTTTTTTTGTAAATCGCGGCTTTGAACGATTACGTAATCGTGGCATCCGCAATCGTAATCGCGATTAGAAATTTGATTAATTGTACAGCCCTAATTAATTCTATTCTGATCCAAAAGCTTCCAACCCAAACAGTATTTTAAGGCATCAATTGTAGTTAATTGAAGGTCAATGAAGGCTTTCTGAAGTGAAGCAATGGGTTTTTGTCAGAAATATATCCATATTTAAAACTTTATAAACTAGAACTAGTTTCCTGCAAAAGGCTGTATGCATTGAGTTACAGCGAGCAAACACTGGTCACATATTAGAGGTCTAAAACTTTCTTTAAAAAGAATTTTTAAAGAAATGTTGGAGGATTTATATATAAGAGAAGAGCTGTTTGAACCACGAGAGGCATCTACGCTTGTACTACTACTACATCCTACGTCGGGTCAGAGGTCACTTTTTCACGTAACTGAATGTGTACAGCTGTTTGCTGGAAGCTAGTTATTATAGTTTATAAAGATTTAAATACGGATAATTTCTCTTATCAAAACCCATCACTTTGCTTAAGAAGGTAACTATTAACTAGATTTAAAGCCGTATGGATTTCTTATGATGGATGGATGGATGGATGGATGCATGGATGCATGCACTTTTGGGGGGGTTCAAAATCATGATCACCATTCACTACCATTACAAAGCTTGGAAGAACCAGAATATTTTTTTTATATAACTCCGATTGTGTTCGTCTGAAAGAAGAATGTCATATACACCTAGGAGGGTGAGTAAATCAAAGGATAATTTTCATTTTTGGGTGAAACTATCCCTTTAAAGAGTTTGAGCATTTATTTTGCGTTAACCCTCTCTCACACAAAAGATATAGTTAGCATTATAGTTATTGTTGTTAGTATGAATGAACCTTTAGATGTTAGTCATAATGCTCCTGACTTGAAGATAGGCAGCAAGTTCATGTTACCTGCTAAGATACTATCCAAGGTAGCATATTTTAAAGAGAAGTTAATCCCAGAATCCGCTGCGATTAGCCCATAAGGCCACCATTTCAATAGGAATCCACACAATTGGGAGATTTGCGCGAGTTTCAAAAAGTTCCTCACAGATTTCACTTGTGTTCAAGCTGGTCACACAAATTTGCTGCATTGGCCAAGCTGCTTGGTTTGAAAGTGACTTCTGTGTGACCGGTGCTTCATGCATGCTATTGACAATTGACTGTTTTTGGGACTTTTTTGCCCATGAAATTGTGTGGAAATTCTGCATTTGACCACATCTTAAGAGTCTTAACACAAGTAGACACTGTATAAAAGTTCTAGCTCGCATGCCATTTTCAAAATTCACAACTTTCAATAACAGTTTTATGATTTTTTTTTTTTTTTTTTTTCCACTGAAAGTCTTTTGAAAAGATGTTTTGTCAGCTAAATAATTGATTGTTGTTAAACGAAGTGTACAATGGATTGTACTATTGATCTCTCACAATATCATTTTCACTCCTGTCAAAAGCTAAATACTGCATAATTAATCCTTGTACTATTTGTGTAGTTGCTAACTATGAAAAACATTTTAATTTGGTCATTTAACAGGTTCTATTTGAGTTATGATTCTGCTTTAGAAGGCAGCTGTCTATGTAGGCAGCAGACAGCAAGGCAGCTCATTAGGTTTTGGAACAAAGCTATAGCCTAGAATTAGAGAACGATAATGAGGGTTAACTGCTTGTGACCGTGATGTTATGATTTTATTCTGGGACATAGTCACACATCTTCATGTAAAAGAGGAGTGTGGTCCTGGGTTGAGTGGAGACAAATGGTTTCTCTCTCTCTCACACACACACACACACACAGTTGGTACGTCACACAGTGCAAGAAAAAAGCCATTTAAATAATAATTAACTGGGCCATTTAAAACCACTCTGCCCCACACAGCTAATTACCCCAGCCGACTTCTGCCCTCGCTTTCCCATTGTTCCCCAGAATAGCGGTGGACTCAATGATCTCAGTGGCTGTAGCGTGGACCGACGTCACGCTAGAGCTCCTGTGTGCAATTCTCAGTGCTGGCCTGTGAGAACGACAGATTGAACACAGCTACCTGAACAGCTTGAATGCGCGCACATTCTCTGCCACTTTATGATTCGACGTCTCGCGGATAAAGTGAATCTGCCATCGCAAGGCGACCAGCACTGAGCAAAGTATTTCTGCTCCTGCTAAAACACAGTGAGACACGAGAAAAACACCTTGTTCAGTTCACACAAGGTGAACATAAAATCAAAGCATCAGTGCATTACATTACTTTAAATTCAGTAATGTAATGCACAAAAAGAAAGCATCTCCTCTAAACAGAACTCAATGGGGTGAGATTCTAAGTTTCTTCTGCTATGACGGCAGCTGATTCATTCCAGCCCCTCGGAGTCAAATACACACAATGAGTTAAAAATAGAGATCCTCACTTCCTGCTCCCATTAGCTCTGTCTTAGAATAGAAGCTCCACATTTATAGAAACGCCAACACAAAAGAGAAAGACAGAAATGAAGAAAGTGTTCTGTTCAGGCTGAAACTACACAGCAGAACACTTAAAATACATGATTTTAAGATACTGTATGAAAACATTATACAAAACATCATAACTACTGAACAGTAGACTAGCATGAAGTACAAAAGTCAATCCAGTCATAATGTTAGACAAGGCTAAAAACGCACTCTCTTGCCTGTAGGTCATGCTGTGGAAAAGGAAACCATGAGTCAGAGCTGCACGAACTGAATGTAAAGGTCAGCGTCAGGTCAACAGGACACAGTCTTCACTGGAAGGCCGGTAACTGGCTGTAATTAAACCGATCTGGTTACTGATTCATGGCTAAGATACTCCACCCCACCTAAAAGAAACCGATCGGGAAAGCGCAAACATTAAATTGTCTCTTGTCTGGGCCAAGAAAATCCCATGCAAGAAGAATGGACGTGAACAACCCAGGAAGAGAGATAGCTAGGGGACCTCTGCCCTCTCCGGTGGGCACTGAAACAACTCACCCCGACCGGCCCGTCAGAACAAGCATCTGGATCACAGTGCCGGTCTAATCAGAACTGATGAATGTGGGTCGGCTTTAATCTTGCCGTGTTGAACTGATTGGAAGGCAGACTCCGCTTTGAAGTGAAGAATTCCATTAGCTTCCGGCGCTCTGATCCGACCAGTCCGGAAAAGCCATCACACACACACATACACGCACTTACTCTTTTCCAACATCACGCTCCCCCCAAAGGCAACTGTAGAAGCCCATTTCCACAGAAAACAGCAAATATCTTTTTGAAGAGCATCCGTATGAGAGATTCTGAGTCTGTCCTAGCCGTCTGGGCAGCGGTGTGGCATCCTAACCAACTTCAAGGGCTCGCCTCCACTTTGATCCAGTCAAATACGACAACTGGCTGTTAAGGGATCACAGACAGAGGAGAAGAACTGAGCAAAGAGCCAGTGAAAAGAAGAAAGCAAGCCACCATCTGGGCTGACCACCAACTCTTTCTCCTCATACACAGGCAAACTGTCAGAACCGTCTGCTCTGTGCAACAAAACAGACTGTACCTGATGCTACAAGCCAGTAGGGATGATGAAATTAATAGTTGCATCAATGCATCACAATGAGGACGTGGAGAATTCTGCATCGATTATAGCCTACTGACGTTTTCTCACGCTAGCGTAAAATGGTGGAGGGAGGCAAAACACAAAAGGCGAGTAAAAAAATTAAAAATAAAATAAATAAATAAATAAAATGCACCCACCAATTTAACATTTACAGCATGTGAATGTGTGTGCGAGGCTGCATGCATGTGTGAGGCTGCATGTAAACGCGAATGTATGACCGTTATTGTAACTTAAAGGGATAGTTTACCCAAAAATGAAATTTATGTCATCATTTAGTCCCCCTCAAGTTCTTCCAAACCTGTATGAATTTCTTACTTCTGCTGAATACAAAAGGAAGATATCTGAAAGAATGTTTGTAACCAAGCAGATCTCAGCAGCCATTGAAAATAAATACTATGGTAGTCAATGGCTGCCAAAATCTGCTTCTTGACAGTTTCATGCACTTTTAGCATTTACTAGATCTTGTTAGTTCTAAATGGTCCTGTCGTCTGCTGTATTCAGACTTAAGTTGTGTTTGATGTTTGCTTCATTCAGGAAGTATACGTTCATGGAGTAGATCAAATAAAAACGGAGCTTATATACCTGACTTGATTCATTGTGCAGTAATATTGAAAATTGAGGATGCAATCGTGAGACCTGTGACGGTTCACACCCCTACAATTAGTGTACCTAGTCTGCACTGAAATTTTAAAAAACGTGACTCTTTGAGTGCTGTTGAGCGAAATCGTAAACCCCTCTGACTGGCCATTGTGCTCACGCACCCATCAGATGTGTGTTTGCTACAATGATCAACGCACAGGAGCGTTTGAAAGCACACAGAAGTGTTTGAAAGTGTTTTGAAAGCAGGAGCGGGAATGTTTGAAAGCACAAGCAGGCACTGATCAGCTGACCAGTCCACTGATAGACGCCTGCATTCAAATGCTCCCATGTGTATATGTGTAAGTGACCGATCTTACAACATGCTTTTGAAGGGCTGATCATCATTGTAGCCAATTACAGACATATTTAATGAGAAAGTGAGCACAATGACCAGTCAGAGGTGCTCGCGATTTCGCTCAACAGCGCACAAAGCATCACATTTTTTAAATTTCAGTATAGACTAGGTACCGAAGTCAGTACTTGACAACCCTACCTACAAGCCAACCATTTTCATTTACAAAACTAATGTCGAACAACCACTAATTGCTCTAAATTGCTTTGCTTCTGACTGCATGATTAAATCCTTTAAATCAATGTTTAATTGACAAATGTTACAGTTCAAATGCATTTATTTGATCAAAAATACAGTAAAAGCCAAGCAAATAACTTTTTCTATTTTAATAGAAGATTTTAATTTCTTACAAAAAAAAAAATCTTACTGAGTCCAAACTTTTTAACAGTATCGTCAGTAATGTCATTGTTTTAATTGTTTAATTTAAATTAAATTAAATTTAGAAGTGTTCGAAAGCATATTAATATTTGTTGTTGTATCAAAATTGGTATCCAGAATTGTGAACTTTCACTGGCAATGGTACTGAAATGTTGGCATTGTGGCAACAGGTGCCTATAACTTGGAACCATCCTCCTAGGCATCAGTTCATAAAAATCTGAGTTTAATGCAATAAAAAAAAAGGAGTCGCAAAAGGCACTGCAGTTACAGACCTTTCCATCCTCTGTGAAGAATGAGATTGAGAGAAAGAGAAGCATAATCAAACACTGAGATCTTCTCATTTTGTTGCAGCTTGTATTCAAACAGAATGAAGAGCAGCAATCAGACGGTGCAGTCGAGTAAACAAAGCCTGCATCATTTTGTCTTATATTACCACAGGGCAAGTGTTGAAGAGAGAGACGATAAATTAGGACACAAAACTGCAAGGAAAGCAAACCTAAGCGGTCACCTCTGGTGCTACAATCCAGCTGAGAGCCATTTATATTCCCCAACATGATTTTAATTTTAATATAACAGCCAAACAAAACCAAACAGGGTCAGATTATACAGCACTCCACGGAATCTCTCCTCCTTACAGCCCGGAGAGCACTGAAGCTGGCAAACCTCAGGAAAACCGCTTCGGTTTGTTCTTCTTGTTGTTTTAGGGAACTGTCAAGGCTCAAGGGAGAAAGACAGTGCTTAGAGCAGGAGAGAGAGAGAAAGCTCTGAAATAAAGAGAGCGTGTGCTGAAGGGCAGAAGAGAGACAGGACTGAAAGAGAAAGAGAGAAAGAGAGAGACAATGACAAGACTGAGATCAGGAGAGAGAGACCATTTCCTATTACACACAGCTATGTTTGTAAATGCTTTGGTGAGACAAATGCACCGTTTTCTGTCATGACACTAAAGCACAGTAAAAATGTAAGATTTGAAAGACAGTGCTGAGATCAGTAGACACTACCCTGGAGTCAGGACAGAGAGCGACAGGACTGAAGAGAGGAGAGAGAAAGACAGTGCTGAGATCAGTAGACAAAAAGACTGAATTGAGATGAGAGAAAGACAGTGGAATCAAGAAAAGGATAGAGCGACAGGACTAAGGGCAGGAGAGTGAGGGGGTGGGACAGCTAGAAGCATTGTCCTACACTGTGTATTACGGCTGAAGAGAGAGATAAAGCAAGCGAGCACAGAAGAGTGCAGCAGGGAGTCTGGCTGCTTTATTGCAAGATATTGGGTCATGCCTCTGTACACATGCGGGAGCGCGTTTGCGAGAGACAGACGCGCGTTTCAGCCCCGGCAGTTCCAGTGTCTCCGTCACCCGTGGGCTCTAACTCCAGGCTGCTTTGAATTAGCAGTTTTATTCTGGTCGGGCTTCTCAATGACAAAAGAACTTGTTAAAAAACCATTTGATCCCAGATCCACAACGTGACAACACTATACTGACCGACTGCCTTCTCAGGTCACCAAAAGACAGCACGTAGCCATAAATTATTGAAGGCAAATTTCACAACCAGTGTTCGCGGAAATGTGCAAAATCAAAGCGCTAGAGTCAGTGCCCCGGGCGGAACCAAACAAAACTAATACTACCAATTAAACCAAACGCATTAAATTAAACAATGACCTTCAAACATCCCTGATTACACAAATAGCGGTCCGACAAATTTCCCAGGATAATTATCTGTTTTTATATATAATTGGCAGGTATAAGCAGTAATTCATTAAATCATTTGATGACATTAAGATTTTAATAGTTTCTTCTCTGTAATCCTAAGGTGAGGCTCATGGATTCTAATCAGAAAGAGTAAACACTGGTTCTATTGTTCACTTTTTTTGTCATCATTGCTTTTTATTCCACGGTTTAATGATTGAAATAGTGGAAAAGAAGATGGGCTACATTCTATTTCAGAATGAAATGTACAACTTAGTGCATAGTGCACAGTATACTGACTACTCATGAGAATCAGTATGGAATATAAAACAAAAAACATTTCAAACGGTAGTTAACCACATTGATGACCACTATTGTTCAATTGTGTCAATTAAGCAGCATTTGAGCAATTTGCAAGGCATTTAGTATATAACAAGGTGTATACTGAACTTCATCTTTTAACCTCACTGTTTCAGCACATTTTGAACAAACAGATGGAAACTGTCCTGTTTTGCCCTCTAGGTCTCTGTGCCAGTCAAGTGACCACTCAAGAAATATAGTTTAAAAAAAGTTGTGGTATTGTCAAAAATATTGTTATTTCCATATGTATCGATACTGAAATATCTGAAATGGTTCCAATACTCCTTTTCTGCAGTATCGATACACCAATACCAGCTGCGCATTCTTACACTCCTCTCCGGCGGCAAATTGCCACAAACCCGTCTCCTCCCGCAGGTTTTGCGCTCATACCAAAAGCGTGTGGACAACAGAAACTTAAACAAAACCAATAAACAATAAAATGGCTTTATTTCATTTACTACCATTTCAGTAGTAATGTAAAGTAGTATGCAATTCGTAACAGTCAGAGAGAAAGAAACTAAGGTTTTTTTTTTGTTATCTGAGAGACAGGCAATGACAGTGGAAGCATTTATAATTTATATATTTCCACAAGAGCTTATCAGAGTCTCTTTGGATGGTGGTGGTGGCATCTCCACCATGATTAACCCCTGAGAGACAGACAGAGCGAAAGCGAGATATGGATGAGTGTGGAGCTGGAGGTTAGACTGACAGGCAGAGACAGACAGTGACAGCAGCAGTGAGACTGACACCCTAAAGAAAGAGACCGACAGACAAAAGAGAGAAAAAAATAGAGTGAAAACTCAATCACACAGGAGGAGGCACAACACAACGGCTGATTCTGCTTTCCAACAGAGACGAAAAACAAATTATCAAAAACCATGAAAACGGACAGAAATTAGTCTGAAAATGAGGAAACAAAAAGTGACATTCAAACACTGAAACAACAGACTCTCTCACACACTCTCACACACAATCCTGTTTACTGCAGCGCTTGTTTAAAAAGTGCTTATATCTCAGGAGTTTTAGCTGTGGAAGACACAGAAAGATGGGGATGAGGCACTCTTTCTCTCTCTCCAGTATATTTGACGTCATGCTGGTGTAATTACTTGTGCAGATGCCTCACCACAAACAGACTGACACACACACACCTGACAAGTGCAGATGTAGACTCATTTACTAACAAAACTGTTTTTTGTTTTTTTTTAACTGTCCTGTTTTTCCTCGGAGCACAAAAACTGAATTGTATGCGTGATAGCCACAGAAAGAAGCGTAACGCAGGCTTAGCCTAAAAGTGACATCTCAGCATCTGCAAAGTTTCATGCAGATTAAAAAAAAAAAAAAAAAGCGAGAGAGAGAAACCTGCTGTAATTTCACCATCCACAGCAGCCTAATATCAGCACTATTTATCAGAAAGCCATTAGTTTAAATGAATACTTTTTTTTAGCATTATCGCTTTCTATTAGAGTTAGAGTAAAAGGACACAGTGGTGCATAAATACATAATTTTATATATGGATAATGCCTGAAACTACAGTGTCTGTGTGACACTTGGGACACTATGAGAATCAGTTTCAAACTCATTTATGCATTTCGCTTCGCTTTTGTCCGATGCAGCTGATCTGTTTGCACTAAGAAAAAGGTAGATGAGTGTCCATCTTTTGCTAGCCATCATCAAATTTATATAAACAAAATAATCTTTACTATATTTCTGCATTTTGGAGTATGTTAAACTCTTTGCTGACTCTTAGAGAGACATACAGAGAGGGAGACAGGAAATGCAAAAATGATGCAGCCAGCAAAGACAATACATAGACACAGCAGAAATACACAAACCCATTTACACAGAGCACATAAAACAAACAGCGATGGCATCCAGAATCAATTCAAAACACACACACACACACACACACACACACACACACGCCTGAACATGACTATCGCTGAACTGGGCAGCAGAATCAATAGATCCCCTCACAGAGGGCTGTATCTCACATCCATCCTGAACAGCAGCAAACAAACAGCTCATGCACACCCATGAATCAGATTTCAGTTTTATTGCTCTTTTAAAATGATATTATTATTATTATTATTATTATTGTTACATCATGTGATAATTTTTTTTTTAAAAAAGACTCAAAAGAGAGTAAAATCAATTCACAAGTAAATAAACACTTCTTACAAAGATACAATTCTCCACCTCACTAAAACTCATTCACATACACCTATGTGTGTGTATACAGGTATATGTGGTTCATGGTAGAGATCGACCGATACGGGTTTTTCTATAGTCGATGCCGATTTTTAGAGGTCAGGGACAGCCAGCGGCCAATATGTGCAGCCGATTTTTAAGGCTGAGATCTTGAAGTTTTCGCCTTCATTTGCATGCTAAAACGTCACACTAATAATAATTGGATGCACAAGATTTCTAAACTTAACTTCATTTATTGAACACTGACTTGAACCATCTCTCGAATCTTAATTTTGTGAACTGCACGGTATTAAAATATTTATCCAAAGTTAACCAAACAAATCAATAAACTGACCAAGTATTAATGATAAACATGGCCATAAATGCCATTCCCATTCTATGAAATGCATCTATACACTATATCTAATTCACATAGTAATGTGTTTTTAGGACAATATGTGATGTAAAAAAGACGTATAATAATGGGAGTAATAAACAGGAATATTTTCATAAAAATATCATATTTCATAATAATATCCAGACAAAACTGTGTATGTTTGTCAGAGAAATTCACTAAAATATAACGTCCTCTACAGAGGCAAAACCTCTATTCTGGGTGTCAGGAGGATATTTCTGTCTCGTGTAGAGTGGCATTTATATTTAGATGTCACTTCCGAAACTTTGCAGCATGCAGTTGGCCATCGGTCCTCTTAGCAGCATGAAAATCAATAGTTTTATTCAATGGATTTTATAGACTGTATAGCCTCGAGTTTTACGAGCCTGCATTAACTCAGCACTGAATAAAAACTCGACCATGTTCAAGAGATCTGGCTACATTACTCACCGCTGCAAACACACATTGTAAATCCAGAGCACGAACACAAATGTGCAAATCTGCCCAATCTGTTTCGCCAGTATATTATTACAGTAATAATATTATTACAGTACCGCTGACTGTGCGCGCACCTCCGATCACTGCGCTCAAGGCGCACGACCGCCCACTCCGCGTTGACATTTTTTGCCACGCGCACCCTAGTTCGTGCGGATGCGTCGAGTATAAACAAGGCTAGCCTGTCATACACTGTTCTGGGCTGCTCCAGGAGTGAAGGCAGCTCTCGGTCTCCGAGCACGGTTAGTGCTGTCTGTGAGCGGGGCAGAGTAACGTAGCCCTCACCCTCAATCCCGCTGCATTGTTTGTGAGAGCCGCTGCTTGCTCCACCCCACGCACAGAGTGAAATTCTCTGACTCCGATACAGCAAAAATAAAACTTATAACATTGGGGCTAATATGTTAGCAAGCAAGCTGCTGATAGCTTTCGACTACAATCCTTGAAGTTAACTGTAAGCACTGTAGCATTACGCCAGTTCCACATCACCACTAACACAGGGCTGCCCGCGGACGTGCCTGACTTTAAATCGGCGCTAATAAACCGATATATCGGTTCATGCTGATATATAAAAAAAATTTAAAAAAAGGAAGCGCAAAAGAAAACGCGATCATGGCGTGCATCTTTCGGTGTGTGGTGTGTCAGGACCGTCACAGACAGTGCGTTCTCTTTGTCTTGTGCTTGAATGGTTTAAAAGCATTTGCATGAATAAGAGTGTGATCATATAAATGGAACGCTAGCCAAAGGATGACAGCAAAAAACAAATGCTGTGTTAATTGCGTTAAATATTTTTAACACGTTAAACTGAAAATTATAAAAAAATAAAATAAAATTTTTTTTTTTTTTTTAAAAATCGCATGCGTTAACTCGCTAATTTTGATAGCACTAATTTTAACTAAAAATTACACTGGAATAATAAACTGCAGTCAGGCAAACAGATTCTCAGTCTTTTTTGGGGAATTAGGTGCTCAAAAAGCAATGTAAAAAACAAATTGCTTTGTGTCAGCTAAACATACTTTTCCTAATTGGGCAGTTCTTGGCCAGAATAAGCTGCAATATGAACTAAACCATGCTGTTAGTCCAAACTCTGGCTCTGTGAGACCACAGCGAGGACAAAGCAATAGTTATCTCCATCCTAACCGTGCAGCTGACGCTTGTCTTTTCCGACAGCATGTTTATTCCTGTGCACATACCATGAGCTAAAGATCAACCTCAGTGCATTAAAGAACACATGAATCCCTGCCGTTAGCCAAACTCATAAGGCACCAGACCTGTTTGTGTGTAACCCAAGAATACATGTAATATCACCTGAGGACACAGCTGTTTCCTGTGACTAAATAAACCCTCTGATCGGCAGCTCTCCTCATTGCTGGAACACAGACCCCAGCTTAGCTCTTTTTGCCTTACTGTCTCTCCATGAAACTCCTCATCTCTCGGTCTGTGCATGGGGAGAGGAACTGTTGGGAGCTCATTCAGAAGATTTGTTCACCTGAGGTTCACAGCCGCAGTCCACAGTGAGTCCTCACACCCACAGTGTTCTTTTATTTATGTAAAAGGTTAAGTAATAAGAAAAATGATTGTATGTTTTAAGCAATATCACTGTAATATACCCAACCTCAAGTGGCTACGCTTTATGCAAATGTGACAAGACAAAACTAGAATGCACACAGTCAGGGAAGCTGCCTACACTTTAAACAAGCAACATCGACATGGTGTACTGGTTAAATCTAAATTGAAACCCTGAAAGCATCTACACTAACTACAATGGCAGAAAGAAAGCATGAAAGAAAGCATTAAAAAAAAAAGACAGTTCAGATTCAGAGATTTGCATTGATTTGCAGCCTAAACCTGTTAAACACACAGAGAGAAAGTGTGAGCGCATAACCCCTGAGTTTACAGAGGGCTAGAGACGACCTGATTCCACATCGATCATTCAGCCATAGTTCTCCAATTCTCCCAGGACCGAATGAGCAAATGTCCAGCCAGACTAATTAATCCGTTAGACCAACTGATTTAATTAAGGCAGCACTTCTGCGAGACAGCAAAACTGAATCTCGTCTTTTGTTTGAGGAGAGGGAGAGACTTTAACAGCAGGTACAGCACAGAAAAGAACAGAAAGTTGGTCATTTTTAAAGGGTTTACGCATAGGCTCACACAGAAGTTACTCATAAACCTAGCAGCTTTATGTCAAAGAGGTGGATTTGCGTGTGCAACTTGAACCTGATGTGAAATATGCATGGGAAAATCCTTTGGCTTCAAGCTAAATTCCCAATTGCATGGAATCCTACTGAAATGACTTGATTTTGACCATGAAAATTCACATACAATAAATGTGACACCCCGGAAAATCAGTGATGGACGAAACACCCTGAAGCTCATCCATTTAAAGGTGTTGGTTTTTTTTTGTTTTTTTTTTTTTTGTCACTTGATAGCGACACAGACTAAGTATATGGACTAAGTATATGGACTTAAATATGGTTATGGCCTTAATTATGGACGCTTTGTCCTTCACGTGAAAGCAGAAAGAGTTTTTCAGAAATGCAGTATCATGTAAAAAAAAAAAAAAAAAAAAAAACAGAACCATGTTAGAACAGTTGAATGAGGTAAAACTTGTCCTCCTCAACAGGCCTCCATGAATTTGAGAGCTGCGATAAGAAATGGGAACACAGCAATGACTTTTCTTTTGATTTGACAGGGGACTTGTCAAAGACAATCACCCTGTGGCTCTGCCCAGAGCAGCCTGCAATCTATTCCTGTCTCTCATAGCACAAATAAAAGCCTCTGAACAACAGAAATCTCCTCAGAAAAGAAAGAAGTCTACAGTGAGCAGAGAACAAAAGCATAAAGAGAGAGAGAGTCTCCAGTTGTTTGTTCAGTCCCATGGTCCATCACCTTGATCTGGGCTGATCGAGCAGCTGTGTACTGGACAAAATCTTGGCTTAAACCCCCGTCTCCATCTAATAAACCCAAATCCAGCAGCCGGATATCAGCCTCTCTCTGTGTGCCCTCCTGCTGTTGTGGAAATGTCCTGTTATTGCTGCTCTCTCTCTCTATTGATCAGGGTTTAATTGCTCTAAAACTCTGTTTGTAGGCACTTCCTCTTTCCATGTGGTGTTGGGGGCATACTGGGGTTTCTCAAACCACAAGCCACAGTCTTTCCCAGAGATATTAAAGCCCTAGACTGGTTCTCTGCACGATACCACCTCTTAGAGCACAATGATTTCTGAAAAGTGTCTTTGAGCACATGTATCGCGTCAGTGGATCACTGAACACAAACAGTCAGTTTTATGAAATCAGCTCCAGAGCCTTTTTATGGTGTGAAGGCTGTTCCTGTGCCAGCATAACCTTAAAGTGATAGTTCACCCAAAATTGTAAATTGTCATTTACCCACACTCATGTCATTACCAACCTGTATGCCTTGCTTTCTTCTACAGAACACAAAATAAAACACTTTGAGAAATGTGTTTTATTTGGTTTGTGCATACAGTGCAACTCTTTGGTTACCAACAATCTTCAAAATATCTTTTGTTCTGCAGAAGAAAGAAATTTACACAAGTTTGGAACAGCACGATGGGGAGTCTGTCTGTCTGTCTGTACATACACTCTTAACAGTCAATCAAGCATTATATTATGATAATCAAGCACTATTTAAATGATAGAACGTTAGAAATTAGAATTAAAACTTGGTAACGTGTGAATGCATATTTATAATTTTAACTAAATATTAAAATCACATTGTCAGCGTTCGCTCAAACGGATGGTAATGGATAAGCACAAGCCAATGAGATTGCCGTTTGCGCATTAGTTCCACCCACTGGGGAAAAACCGACATATTGCCTGCTTGTTCTTAAAAGCTGAATAATTCCAAATTAACTTATTTTGACAAGAAAATACAACAAAGAATATAGTTTACACATCGATTCTGTGTGGTATGCAAGACTCTCGCTCTCTCTCTAAAGATAGACATTATTTAGTCACACAGAGTGAAGATTTAGTCGCATATGCGAGGGACTTTCTCACATCATAGAGGGAGTAAATGATGACAATTTATTTTTGGGTGAACTCTCCCTTTAAGATGACTGCATCAGAAGAACCAATTCAAATACAAACACATCACAATGAGAAAGACAGACAGAGTCATGTACATCATGAGTCACGTTCAGACAGTTCCAAAATACATCTCCACTAAAATAGCACAACACACACACACACACACACACACACACACACACACACACACACACACACACATCAGATGAAAAGGCCCACAGCAAGATCACAGCAGAGGAGATGACTACTGAAATAAAAACGAGAGGCAGAGACTGAGAGAGGGAAGAAAATGAGAGAGTAACAATACAGGCAAATCAGCAAACCAGAGAGACAGAGATGATTTTACATTGCATGCAAATGTTTGTACGGCATGACGACAACTTTAACTCAACCCAGTTCAAGAGTGGGACAGCACTGCAGTATTATTACATGCCTGAATGAGAGTGAAAAGTCAACTGTCCTTCACTTTTATCTTGTCTAGATTCATTGCACACCTGTTTTCATCTGAACGGCCTTTATCGTCCTGGTGCAGCAGCGACACTGAATGCATGATAGCTTCATATTACAGCAGAATGTACATTTGAACACAGAAAGAACAAAAGTGCAGTCTCATGAGCATCCCTAGTTGTGATAATTGCAGCAATAATTTTTTACAGTATTAAAGTGCCCCTGTTATGTTTTTTCGAATATTCCCTTTCATGCAGTGTGTAATATAGCTGTTTGTGAATGTAAACATTCTGCAAAGTTAGTCTCCCAAAAGAACAAACAACCACTACGCCACTAGAAAAAACTTCTGCATAATGCCCACCTGTGTTGTACGTTGTCCGCCCGCAAACAATTTGACCAGCCCTTCAACGCAGGATTTTACTGGTCGACTTCTCAACGTGCTGGGTTGGATAGCTAGTTCTCTCAATGTTTCATCATCGGACTTGATATGGTAAAATCGATATTGTTACGGTTTACATTTAGAGCTTTAGGAAGCCTCCAGAGCTTAAGTTCAGTTATGGTAATGGACATTTAGCTTCTGACACACGCTGTAAACGGTAGACCAATCACGACAGACTGGGCCATCTGACCATCAGAACAAGAGTAGCTCACAGAAAGGAGGGATTTAGAGAGACCAGTTAATCCGAAGAGTTATTTGAGAATCACTGAGAATTGCGGTGATGTGCAATGTATATTATGAGAAAATAAAAGTTTTGACATCTGATGCATGTAAACCTGTTGTAGGAGACCTCCTAAACAAAATAAGGAACCTTTAAAGGGGCATAATAGGGGTACTTTAACATTGAGAGTGTTATTGGAAATTTTCATTTTCAAATTAGCCTAAATATTTAACAAATTATCTGTGCTACCAGAGAGAACAGAAAAAAAGGCTGTTGTCTTCCCTTGGCTGACCAGAGTAAAATGCCGCCTTGCTTTAATAGGAAATACTTCTTAGTTTACTTGGTCGTTATCAACACTTCTTGATCACGGGTGCAAGAATTCAAAGAGAAAACCTTTAGCAGGAGCAATACTTTTAGTTTCCACTGAAGGATCCAACAGTAGGCAGTGGCTAAAAGATGCAAAAAACTAAATCATAAACACGGAGATGGCAATCCCAATCCCCCCGAAGCAAAACGCTGCTGCATACGGTTAAGAAAGCTGTGGCCATAGGGTTTCATTTTTACCATAATGCTATTGAAAGAGTAGACATAGTACGATACAATTTTCAGTAATAAACCTCCCCTTACAATAACTTGTTAATAGTCCTCTATTGATCCGACTGTCCATGGGTGGGGATAATGCGGAAAAATGCTGAAGTATAATCTGTAGTTGTCACACAAGTCCACCCGATGGCACGTTTTATGTCAAATAAAGTTAAATTTTTCAGTCCAGTTAACAGAGAATGAGTTCATTGTTCATTTACATATATTACCAACATTGCACAAAGCAGGTTGAAAGTCACAATTTAACTGAAAAAAAACCTTTGCAGATGAAATCATCTTCAAGTAGTTTTAGGGTACTGATTTTTTTATATCTTACCAAGAGAAAAGTCTGTAATTTCACTAGAAGAGTTATGATATTTTCAAGTAAATCAAAAATAGAAAAATGAAACGTATACATGTATGTAAAATCCATGGATGAATGCATTTAGACATTCAATGAATTTTCATTTCAACTTTATGGGTGAACCTGACTTTCAGCCTCCATGTCAAAAATTCTCATCAAAAGTGCAGAGTCCTCCACAATTGCTTGCAAACTTTAGACATTTAGGTCTAGCTCCTATTAAAAATAAGAATTCTTGATATCCTGTTTCCCATTTTACATTGCAGGATTAAAATTGGCTGCAAATTCTCTATCTTGATGATCAAAAAGAAATTGAGGCCAGGGGATGTGTGGGACTGTGTGAAAGTCAGCCTTGAATTCTGCTGAACTTTCTGCAGAATTCTACGACTGCAGATTGTGTGCTGGCCTGAGCATGATTCATCAGCACAATGAGTCCAGGCAGACTGATCAGCCTGATTAGCAGACATCATGTTCTCTCTGTGTGTGCTCTGTAGGAATAGTTTTAAACAGTAGAGACCCTGAACCCTGTCTTAAGCCAAGTAATACCAGAAATCCATAACAGGTTCACCCACAAACTATAACAAAAGACCCTCAAGATGGGGTGAACGATCACACAGATGTGAGAATCACTACAGGAAGAGAGTGACTAGGCACTTAAATTCTTAAAGGTGTCATGAACTGGCTTTAAAAAAAAAAAAAAAAAAAAAATTATACTGTTGTCTGATGTCAACTCATGACGTTTGCATGGTTTTATATTCAAAAACATCATAATGAATAAGTAATGGGCTATTTTCTACCCTGGTTTTGAGGCTCTCTCCTGGCACACTGTTTTTATGGGTGTGCCGCAGCCGCACTGAAGACTTGGAAGTAAATGTCTACAGCTATGATTGGATAAGATTTGCATATTTAATGAGCTTCAGCTCCCCTGTCATGTGGGAAGTGTTTTGAAAGCGTGTGGAGAAACGGCAACCGGGAATGAATCGCCCACAGGGCTCGCAAAATATCTTTATCAAACAAACACAATGATGTAGTGATTTTACTTTCGTCCATTCAGGGACGCCAAGTAAGGTAGTGATTGGTACCCACGTCACCGCTGACGTTGTGATTTTTGAATCACACGTCACTTAAGGTGTGGTTTTGAGTACATCAGATGACCACCTTCCCCCTCTCTTAGTTTGGGACACTAGTCAAGGTCTTTTACCTTGGCTGTATGAGAACACTCCAAACAGGAGGCGGTTCAATCATGTTAGATTGAATGTAAAGTGGGGAGAGTTGGTCAGCTGATTTATCTGAAAGACTGGTGAGATTTCTAACTTGTAGAGCCTTTTCTGTATTATCAGCACAAGGTAGACAATTGTAATAAAATCTATTTTATTAACAAAAGATAAACGAGAATAACACAACTACTAAATTAATACAATGAATGATAAAGGAAAGGAAAGTGCATAAAATACATGTAATTAAGTTGAGTGTGGCTATGGAAGAGTTGCGTTATCTTATGGAAAGATAAACTGTTGTTTCTCTGAAACTAAGGTGAAGAACCTTATTATGCAAACAAATAAATAAACAAAAGATTATTTGTTATTAACTAGGATCAGTTATAATACCTCTAATGTAAATTAGAAAATCATATACTGATAATATACATCAATGCCAAGGTCTCTAGAAAGAGGTTTGGTTAAGTGATATTTACGTTCCACATGGTTGAGTAAGCAGTCCGATGGTGGCAACTTCTTCCACTGGTTGTGCTGGGTGAGAATGCAGTTGGGAAATGAGCTGGAATCCGTTTCAATAGCCTTGAACACAAAGATCTGTGGGATGCTGATCTCCTGGAGCACCAAAGGGTCCTAAAATCTGGAACACGCAGATGAGGCCCTGAAGTAGGTGGAGACGGTTCTTAATCTGGAACATGCAGACAAAGGAACCTTGAAGTGAAGGCTTGCTCTCCTGAGCTTAACCTTGTTGGAAATGTCTCTGTCTCTTCTGCCTCTCTGGGCCAGACACGCAGGACTTGGTCAATCCACTTTTGTCTCTCTGGCATGGAGACTCGGGATGTGCTGAAGTCGCTTCGCTGGACTAAAACTCTGAATGGTTAATGTCTCTTTCTTGGTCATATCTGTTGCTGGCTCACAGGCTGTAGACTCAGATCTTTTGTTGTCTCTGGATAAACCAGAGACTCAGAACTTGGCTGAACTGTCACAGTCTCATCCTCACCGGACAGAACAAGGAGTGTCTGTTGAAAAGGTATCTTTATCCCTTTCCGATGAGGAGGAGATTGCAATTTGCCGCTTCTCCATTCCAGTTTTGCGACTGGCTGCTGGCATCAGAGGGGGCACACAGTGTCACCCATCCTTCTTTCCCATGGAACTCATTTGCATACTGTACGCAGTTAGAAGGGTCTTTAAAAGTTTACCAATGCATTTCTCACTTTCCAAACCACCATCAGAATACCCTTGGCAATCTACTAAACAAATAGACACTAAAAATGTTGGAAAAAGATTGAACTGTCATGAGTTAATTCATTTGTTCATTAACAGCTGAATCTGTGTAAGATGTTGCATTACAAATAGCTGTCACTGAGAATACTTATTTATCTGAATAAGTATGAAATGGAGGTGTGTATTTTACATCAGTCTTAAGGTTTCCAAAACATAGTTATGAATGGATTTGGATGGATCATTGTGGTCTTTCTCTGTTTCACCCACTACTGCAGAGGTCCTGAGGAATTTTTATGGCCGTCACAAACCAGGACATTAGGTATCTGTCTATGTGGGTGGGTGAATGGCAAAAACTGCATGTGGACCAATGAGAAGTCCTGTCCTTCCTGGGCTTGGTACCAGAGGTCGTCTTCTTGCCCTCAAAGAGGTGTCTGGCTGTTGTCCGAGCATCTTTATCTGATGGCATTGGACATTTTGTTTGTGTTAGTCCAACAAGATCCAATCAAAATGTAGCAAACCTTTGTCCACTGTTATGGGCAGAGAGGGTCCCGGCCATAAACTGGGCCCTGGAATGTGCCGTCCACTACAATGATGTATCTCTCAACCACGTGATTGATTGGAATTATAAAAATATATATATATATATTATATTATATTATATTATATATATATATATATATATATATATATTACTTGGCCCACCTGATTGGTGGATATAACCGCGAACCGTACACACACGCACACACACAAGCTTCACTGCACAAAACTTCCGCGATCGTATTTTTCCTTCAAATATCAAGTCAAGAGAGTGAACAACACACATAAAGAAAGGAAATGTTATTTCACCATTTAAGATAGCCGTCGGCAGGCTGGGGCTTTGTGAGCCCTGGCCCATACATGTCCGAGTCTGATCTCGAATCACAATGAACCAACAACACCTCAAATATAATTTATATATGAAGTGATATACAGCGCGCGCCGCCACATTTGCGCGTGCAATTGAAGAGCACAGTATAACGGCTGACAGGACAGTTCGGTTTTCTGAGGTGAGAGACTTTTTATTTCATAAACTACGAAAATAACATTAGAATAATGACACTGACTTATGTGTGCCTACCATGGCATGCTGACAGTGGGACTGTGCAGAAGACGGATTAGGTACCAGAGTTCGTTTGGACACACTTAATGACCGTCACCTGCGTGCCACACCGGTCTTGAGCCATACAGAGAAGCTCCAGGAGGATAAGAGGAGGAGGGACAACAGTGGAAGACAAGAGAGGACCAGGCCTGGGACTGTAATGTTGTAGTTTTGGTTTAGTTAATGCGGCAGTCGCCTGTGAGTGGCCTTTAACATTGTTACAGTGACAAGTTAACCCAAAAATAAAACAAATCTGTCATGGCCAATTTTTTATTATTATTATTATTTATTTATTATTTTTGTGGTGGTAAACTAGCCCTTGAACATCACATCTTTTTTATTACATGCCTTTTGCCACTTTTATTGACAGAGGAATGATGATCAGGAAAGTAAATGTATCGCACCGCTTGCATAAGCACCACAGTCCCACATACTAACCACTAGGCCACGGCTCCAACTGAGCTTATCCGCTAAATTTATATTCTCCTATACAATCTACGATCCCTCTCCCACAGGCCATTTCACATCAGAACCTACTACACCCTCCCCCCACCGCTTGTTTGCAGCCATTACGATCCTTTTTGCCATGAGGTGAGAGTGAGGTGTCCTGATACTGCGATCCCATCAACTCAGCGCTGATTGATTGACTTTTCCCTCTCGATGATCCTGGCTGCCTTTGCCAGATATCGGATTGTTTCTTGTTGTCTGTGAAAAAGTCGATGGGCGTCCTGTCTGCTTTACAGGGCCATTTTTAAAGTGCATTTCTTTTCTTAACTAAAACCCACACAGACACAAGCACTGCTGGAGGGCTGTGTTTACACTTCAGGGTGTTTTCTGCCTTTTTAGATGGAAACAGAACTGAGAGTTTCACTTGAAAAACTGTAACATCATGCACGCAACAACTGCAGCTGCAGGAGTCCCGTTCCGTGACAGATCGAACCAAAAAAATGACTCAAAGAGAGAAAGGAGTAAGAGCATTGATGAGAGAAATAGAGGTCAGCAGTCATTTCCTGCTGCCTTTATTGGTTATAAAAAAAATTTTTTTTAAAAACCCAGGAAGAATCGAAAGTTCATGAACAACTTCTTACACCATGTCCTAACCAGACGCAATGCCATGCCATATGACACGTAAAACATATCTTTCACCATGTTTTTGCTCCAACCAGCCACAACAACATACATATGCAACGAGTGACAGGATTCCATTTAAAAATGGTTTCTATTTCTGTGGCTGAAACAAGAACATACAAACTATGGTAATTTTAGGTACTGATTATGTGCTTTAAAATGTTAAAAAGGTTTAATGTGAGTTTCAATATTTTGCCTAATCATATTTATAACATCAGACTAAAAGTCACAATAGATATTTTAGTTCTTGAAAACAAATTAAGAAAAAAAAATTTAAAAAAAAGTTTGTGATCTCGCTTCAAACACCCACACAATCTTACTCCGAAATGACAAACAACTCGTCTGTGTCTATTAAACCTTTGACAAAGTCACCCTGAAAGATTCAGATCTGCGTTGGTACTGCTGCTAACCCAGAGAGAGCAGTTAACATGTTAACATGAAATAGCTTCACAAAGTCTTTTCAACCACACAGTATCCTCATTTCTGTCACAAATAATCATATTACAGGGCTCCAGACTGTGACCAAATGATTGCTTTTTGCGACCTTTTTTCCTGCTGGTGCGACAAAATTGTTAAAAGTCGCACTGGTGCAGAACCAAGCTACTTGCTTGAGCTGAGCAGACCATTTATCAGCACAAGCTCATACATGGGCCAATCTCAATCACGCAACACCATTATTACGCAGCGCTGGGATCCAGTGAGAAAGCGCTTGAATTTACCACAGAATTAATAACATGGCTACCACGAGATCTGGTGAGAAGCATTCGGTGCAGAATTCTCTGTTACAAACCATAGATATCAGATCAAACAGCGCTAACATGGAAACCAAGAGAAACCATTGTGCCATGAACGAAGTTCAGGGGTTGCAGTCCATAAATCCACAGCATTCACCATGGATTTAATGTAGTAACACCACATGGTATTGTGGCAGACATAGTAAAAAATACATAAATTTATATTTATACATTTATATTTGTTTTTTTTACATTATTCATCTCGGGGTTCATACAACCTTTTGAGAGTGAAATTCAAACTTTTCAAGGGCTTTACACTTTTTCCACACTTCAGAGCTCTAAATATCCAATTTTAATGTTATTTATTTTTAATATAATGATTTATAAACCTAAAAGTTTAAAGATGTAGGAAACACTGTGGCAAACAAGTACTTTTTATTTTTTAAATAAATAAGACATGAAATTACCACTATAACCAGTAGTTGGCGGCCGAGGAGCACTTATTTGCCATTTCCACTCCCCTTTCCTAAAATATGGAAAAAAAAAGTAGGAAGTCAAAGTATTTTACACAACGTTATATTATTAGTAACTGCACTTATTAACAAAACAATGCAAAACAATAGTAATTTTATTATTAAATTAACTTTATGATAAATTTTCCTCCAGCACAACCAAATCAGGTGCTGGAGTTGCCATCTGTAGAACTTAGTGGCGCTGATGCCACTGCTCTAAAATATTTTGTCTAAAATGTCTGGACTCTGGGGCCCTGTATTATCACAGAAGTATGCTTTAAAATTTTATAGCGATGTCTATGGAAGCAATCAAAAAAAGAGTAAATCACCTTTTGAAAGTAACATGGCACTTCAAATAACGACTTTATCGATTATATTGTTACACCACCATGTGACAAGTGAGTGTTAAATTTATTTGTCATTGAATCATTCATTCAAACTGACTAAAAATAATTCAGATTAATTAAGCCTCTTTAAATAGACTGCAACAATTAGCATTTTGTCAGATTTAGCATTTTGTTATTTTGATTAGTTTTCTGTGGAAGAACCAATGAAAATAATCCTGATTCTCAATTGATCCAGAATCGTGCAGCTCTAACTCAACGTGAACAAAAAACAAGTGTATTCCATGACAAAGACAGTATCAGTCACTCAGTATGTATTTTCAATAATAATAAAATGGTTTAATAATTATTATTTTATGTGCTTATCATACAGAAGTGCACTTGCAGCCTGCCCACACACAATTCTGATTGGGTGTGGACAGATACATTGGTTGTCGCTGGAATCTTTTTGCATTGCATCTGGTTAGGACACAATGCAAGAATTCAAGATTCAAAATCTGCTAAGGGGTAATTAAATGTAACAAATCATGTAAAAAATTGCCATCTTTTATTGGAAAATTAAACAAACAAAAACAAAAACATACAGAACAAAAGCATTTGAGCTCAAGCAGAGCGAACGGGGGAAAAAAAACAAATAACTGCGCTAATTATCATACAGAAAGTACATACATATACACTTGGGTCTGAACATGGTTATTGGGTTTATATTGTTTCACATGTTCATGTTGAGGAAAAACAAGAATATCCTTATGCTCAGGTGAAAGTTGGCTGCTCAGTCTGATAAGTTGTGTTTTCTGCTCTTAAACCTGTCAAAAGCAATCTCAAGATCATTATACATTTTTATACGATTTTTTTTTTTATATGAATCTCACTGTACAAGTGTACTGCATGTTAACTAGAATAAAAGTATCTGCTCACTTACTAAATCAGATCAAACAAACACAGTAAACCGGGTATACACTGTGCGATTTATAATAGTCCTTTACGATTGTTTCTTGTCAGACTGTACGAACATGATCCCCTCTGTAAGCCATGTCACACTGTAAGATCTAAGTTGTCATTAAATGTCAAACTGTACGATAGTTGAGGCGCGCTAAAACGGACGCACGCAAGAAAACTCTTCCGGAGTTTTATATCATCAATGAATGATGTGTTCAGTGACCGTGAGCTGCATTACACTTGGGATTGAGATGGTGGCTACAAAGAAATCTCTAGCGCTCATTTTGGTCATGATGTTGCTCAGTTTGTCTTGAAGATAATTTGACTGTTGTCGTAGGAAAAGTCACACTGCAGGACTGTGCACCAAATCTTCTGACACTGCCAGAATTTCATCTGAGGTAAAAATCACATCGGCCATTAATCGGCTGCCGGTGAACATGTCAAACTAACGATCAAAGACCTTTCAGATTTTAGCCTAGGATCAGAAGAATCTTTTAAGATTTGCTAAATTTGTCTCAGACGGCCAAAATCGCACAGTGTGTACCTGGCTTAAGACTAACCCTAAAACCACATTTAATTCAAGCTGCAAGCACACAACTATGCTAAAATAAATAAATTAATGATTCTAATGAGTCAAAAGAAGTATGTCTAGAAGTTATGGCATGTCTAGAATGTTCATATGTGTATGTGTAGTTAATGATACACATTCGCAACAGAGTTTTATTGTAACACCTAACATAGCTGTACATTCAAATGTTTAGCATCTAGTAAGAAACAATGGACTTTTCTGGACCAATTCAATTCTTGTTGAAAAGGCAGGAATGAGCCTAAAATGAAACTACTTAAAAATGGACGTCTTGTATGACTATCTCACCCGAATTCTAGTAATCAGGGACAACTTGAGGCTGAGTAGCGATTCTCAGTGAGCACATGCTAATGAGGCAGACAGGAAAACGTTAATCACGCTGGTCACCTCTTCTGAAGAGACTCATGACTAGCTGCCATTTCCATAAGCTTTCAAAGCTCTTTTAACGACACAAGAGGCCACAGTCCCAGTGGCAATTAAAATCATGTCGGGACACGCCATAATCTGTTGTGATATCACAGTGTGACACAACGGCAACAACAAATGTTGGCTGGGAAAAATCTCAGGAGACAACGGTCACTTTGGCTACCAAAGACAAGCTCATTTTTGAGACACTAATGTCTGCAGGAGAAGAGAGAACAGTGATACGCAGTTGAGTATCAGTTGCGCTGGGACCAGAACTTGGACATCTTTAGGTTTCAGCGCCATAGAGCAACATTGGAAGATCCGAAGCTCTCATCGGTTTGATGGGGTTTATGGTACAAAAAAGGTAAAACGATGTGCCAGGTGTACTGGGGGATTTTGTGGTTGTCACACTCTCATTAAGTTACGATTAAAGTTAGTGAGTCCATGCTAACGTACAAACCTAAATAGCTAACGTCATGTAACATGTCTTAAGCGGCTGTTCACACAGAATGCGATATTGCATTGAAAAAAATTTAAAACTTTCTCACTTGAGCGCCACGTTTTTAGAATGCAGTTTCATGGGTGAGACACTGCTAAAGACACGAGACACGAGTGCAACAAACACGTCCACCAAACATAAAAACAATGGGGAAAAATAGCTCAATGGAATGCAAAAAACAGTAAAGAACTACTACTGTATGTTTGATATTTCATGTTTGCATGATGGTGACAGACTGAAAGGTGCTGTTATTTTCCGTTTTTACTATGCATTTGCTCTTAATAATAGCATATTACTGGTGTTATTTATAGCTATTACTTCCTGGCTAAAAAAATGTAGATACATTTCTATAAAAGAGTGTGTATATGTATATGTATATATACATCTATCTTTAAGATGCATTTGTACAATATTTGCCTTCATATTTCACGCATATTTTCTGCAAAGATATACAACAAGTAATTTTTTTTTACATTTACACCATCAGGGCTTGACATTAACGCTCCGGGACAAGTGGATTTTTTGAAGGGGCAAGCGAAAGAGAATTTTACATGCCCAACTGGACAAGTATCCTGATAAAAACATAAAAAGTGTAATTGGTGATTGATAGTGGATAATAATATGATGTATAATGAACTGACGGTAACAAGGTTGCGCTTTTGAGGCTCGCGCAGCCTCTCGAGGAGAAATCAAAACAAATGCTCATACAAAAACTCAGTTAACATACATGGTTAAAATTTGTTACAAATTGTGGAGTTTTTATATTTATGACAACATACAGATGAATTAATATGCAGTTAAGCAACATGACAGAACCAAGAGTGCTGTTTTCCTGAACACCATCACGACTGAAAATGACACTGATTTCATATGACAGGTCCATAAACAATTCATTAACATTAAGTCACTTACATTTTAGATGCAATATTGACTGTTTTTGTTAGATTTCAGGAGCAAAAATAGTTCCAAACAAAGATCACAGCAGAACCATAATGCATCTCACAGCAACAATCTGTGTTACTGAATGATTCATCGTTTTTGAATGAATCGTGTAAATGGCTCAATGACTCACTCATTAAGATGGTCACCTGCTGCCACCTACTGGTGGTTTAGTTTCATCTTTCCAACATTTCTCATTCGTATATAAAAACATATTTAAAACAAATCTCATAACATTAATGCAGTTGTAATTTTTTTTTGTGTGTGTAAATTTAATTTGATTGGTATCAGCCCTATAGTGCCTTATTCTAATTTAATTTCAAGATCAAATTAAAATAATAAAATGAAAGCTGAAGCATAGCCTATAATTTAATAAGATTACGAAAAAAAAAAAAAAAAAAAAAAACACCCTTTATAAAAGGTAAAAATATCACAAATATGCAGATTTAAATATGTCAAAGCTGATTGAACACTGGTGAGAATATTGCTTCAGAATAAATTATATTTACAAAAAAAAAAAAATCCGGACAAGCAAATTTTTACTCTGACAAGTGAGTGACAGATTTATTTGTCCGAAGGTCAAGCACATGAAAAGGCTTAATGTCGAGCCCTGACCATGTTGATCACTTCAGATGTGTACACTTGGATTATAACTTTAACCAGATGGTTAATCAAGAGAATGTTACCTGAATCATATTGTAGTTAAGTTTAAGTTGATGAGTTAAACATAAATTTAAAAAGAAATGTGAATCGGTCAATCGTTCTGGGAAAGAGAAAAAATTATAATTCTAGATAAATTTTGAACGCTCCTCAGCGGGAGGTGATCCTTCTGCTTAACAGACTTTATTTTGATTCATCTTCCAATTTGTTTTTTTTTTATACATTTTTGATATTTCTGTGAGTTTAAATGTGTTTAAGGTCTGCATAATCTGTCTTACTAAGGAGGGACTCTATTTTGATAGGTATTATAATATACAGAGCGATACAGGTAGTGAAAGGGAGAGCTCGCAGTTTATCGGAGTTTTGCTGCAGATACAAAGTTTACAGTTTATTAGCACCCCCAGAAAAGGCATAAGGTCTGTATATGTTTATTTACTGTTAGGTGTATGAGAGTGTTTAAGTAATTTGCTGTGCATGTTAATGATAATGCAACAGAGATGTTAATGTGCGGTTCTTATGCTTTGTTCAACTCTTACGGTGATTTTTTTGGAGTGAAGAAAAAAAGCGAAAAAACGCAATAAACTTCATAAACTATCAGTAAAGTTTGGCCATCATTCAGACGGTGTCTGCTACATTCTGTGTCCAAAAACATCTTGGGACAAGGTTCACACTGACAGCGGTCATTTTAAGACCAGGTTAGCAACTAGTTTGTTTGTCCGAGTTAGCAACAGTAACTAAGGGGAGCGGGGCTTACCGATCATCAATTCCATTGCTTAAAAAAAAAAAAAAAAAAAAAAATACAAACCTCTCAAACTGCAATAACGCAGGACAACTATAAAGGGTGCATAAACAACAGGAGATATACACGTATACATATACATATATATAGATATATATACACATACATACATACATACATACATGTCTCCGTCTCCAGCGGACATGGACCTCACACTGAGAAATAAACACAAGAACTACCGTTCAGGCAGAGTGCAAGCAAGATGTGTGACAAGAACGATTAGCTGCTTGCGGTCTAAAATCAATTTTACATGTACAAAAAAAGCCAGTGCAATGCCAATAGATCTGCCTTAATCCTATTGCCTTAAGATCCCTTAAAATTGGTGTTCTCTGCTTCACACTAAAATAAATACAGTTCTTTCTGCACTTACATACTCAGCTTTACATTTACTTACAAAAAAAAAAAAAAAAAAAAAAAAAAAAAAAAAAACAACAGCAGTACACTATTCTATCTCTATCTTTGTGTTTTAAGAAAAAAGACATGGTAGAAATGATGCTAGGGTACAAGAGAGAGAAACCGGTCCATGTCTCCCTGAAATTGACAATTCGGTTCTCATAACCTGCCGTCTGCAAGGGAGTTCATATTGTTTAGGGGGTCCAAAAAAATTAAAAATAAATAACAGTGCTGCCTTGGAGCAAAATGCATTTTCTTTGTTTCAACAGGAATCCAGGGATCTGAGGAGGGGGGAAATGTCTGAGCCGTTCTTGATGTTGCAAAAGAAAAGGTTAAGAGACCAAAACTGGCAAATAAAGAAGGGGAAAGAACTGTCTGGAAATTTTGGAAATGCATGCCAACAGACTTCGAAGACATGCCCTGGATCATTCAGAGCATTTTCCTCCTGTCTGAAACCTGAGCCATTCAGCAAGGAAAAAACTAATCTGTGAGGCACTCAAAACCAAGAAAAGGAAAAAAAATCCATTATCGATCAATGTTTGTTGTGGGACGGACAAAAAAAAAAAAAAAAAAAACGAAACGAACGAACCTGCCAGAGTGGACGGCACTTGGGCGGACACTTTGAGCTCCAGACCAATTTACAGAGTAAAGAGGAAGAACTGCATTAGCACAAAAGAGACGAACACACTGACAACTAGGAGCACTACCCACAAATCCCTGCAAATCACTTCAGATGGACACTCACATCAATGACCGACCACATAATTGACATCCCACACTATGATGCACAGGTCTGCAAAAGCAAAAAAGACAATGCAAGCATCAAGCAAAAGTTATAAAATTCTGACCTTGGGTTGGGCGCGTCGAGGAAAGGCGACCTTAGGATCAATCTGTGCACAGACAGACAAAGAAAGAGAGAGAAATGACGATTAGAAAAGCAAAGTCATATCTGAATGCAGTTATCCAGACCCAAATTTAACACTCTTTCATACTTGAAATCATCAACACCATCAGGTTTTGGAATGAAACATTTGGAGCATGGAGGGGTCATACTGGAACAAAGCCATTAACTCTTTGGCTTGTCATCTTGTTAATTTCAGTTTGTGTTCCATCTGCTGAAGGTGTGCAGAAAGAAAGAATTATCAGAGAAACTATTTCATGCTCCAATGTCACACCGTCTTGCCTCAGCCTTAATACAGCCTCTTATAAAGAGGAGTTTCAAACAATCTCATACAGGCAGACGTAGTCAAGAGGAAAAACATAAACAGATCGAAATTGGGCTCTTGCAGGAAATTACTTGTCCATGTTCAGCAAGGCAAAGGCTTTAGATTGTAGCAAAACTCCTAGTGTAGATTTGAACGTTTGCCTGAGGGCTCTGCAGCATATAAGTGTATCATTACAGACACAGAGCCTTTCTAAATAAAACATACACACACGGTTTCTTGCTGGACAGAATCTTATGAATCATTTTTTTTTTTTGCCTTGTCTATATGCGTGTTGTTGTCTATATGTATATGTTGACCATTTAAAATGGATAACTCAATTAACTGTGCTACTCACAGGGGTAATTATTCTCTGAAATGACACATTGGTGTCCACTGAACTAAACCTTTTATTTTCCCAAAATTCCATTTGACTGAGCTGTGATTGTTATCTCCCCAAATCAGGTCAATTAGAGAGATGGATTTTGTAACACCTGGGTATGGAAACCTTCTCTGTGATGAATTTCATGTAGCGATTCGTTTTAGCAATTAGCCTGAGGCTTAACCAATTCAACCTCAATTACTCCATAGAAACAAGCCTGTGTGAGCAGAAACAATATTACGCTTTGAATTTCAAATCAGTAGAAATTAGGAGTCTTTTTCCATACAGCCTGAGAGCAAACATCCCATTCTGATAAATGCACGGATAAATTGAGCAACATTCGTGTGTATACTGGGACTATAAACAAAGGCTCCAAAACAAATCTCATGTAGGCTTCTGAGTTGATTTGTCATGCATTTGCAAATGGTCCAGTTGTCTGATCAGATATCCATTGAAATCAATAAGCTGCATCTATAGGGTCAGGACCTTAGAAGCCATTATAGGTCTAATTAGGCCTATTAGTACAAAACATTTTTGCTACCACTGCTGGAACAGTCAAAACAACAGCAAAACAACTGCAGTTCCAGCCAGTCAGTCAGACAAACTAAATCACAGACATTAAAAAAAATAAATAAAAAAAAATCTTAAAACCTAGTGATAATCTAAATCAAACAGCAGACAGCAGTTATTAAGCCAATATGTAATTTAGACTCGAGCACACATTGTGTAAATAAAGTCCTGTGTATTTCCAGATGAAGCAATTACTGAGCTTCTCCCATCTCAGCAGTAGCAGTTTAATGTGTTAGTAGCCTTTTATAGCTTTCAGATAGTGGTTTAACTATCTGGTATTAACATCCTTTTTGGCTGATCCAATCACAAGCGGTCAGCGACAAGTATAAAAAGGGCTCAAAGCATTGGATTACTAAAACCACTTAGCTGGAAGTCAAAAACTACCACATTGCATTTGTAAAGTACTCTGAGCTGGTTACATGCTTAAAATAACCATACAGTCACAAAGATTTCGAAAAGTCAGAACGTATATATGCAGAAATTTTCAGTTCACATGAAGCACAGGCAAAGTTCAATTACCAACCAATTTCTCCCCTTCCGACAGTTCCGATTATCTCGATGATTCTACAGATTATCTTATCAGATTTTCCTGTGGTGTGAGGCGTGTTAAGAGTGACCGAATCTGCTCAGAAGAATGTCGGAGCCCGATCGCAAATCTACGATCAGAAATCCTGTTGTGTGGGGGACAAACGTGTGCGCGCTCTGGAGATTATCACGTGAAATGAAACAATACCCAATCGAAAAGTGAGCTGATGGAAGACTCACCCTTCAGCTCGCACTGTAACGTAACGTGAAGTCCATTTTCACACTGTCTCCACGACTTCATCTAAACATTTATTTTTTTCCTTTTAAGTCAGGTTTGAGGCAAGAGATTTTGCGAAATTTCCTGTGTTCAAAGGCAGGACTCAATCGGACTCAGACAGGACTCTTTTAGTGTGTGGTGTGCTTTCCTGGTCACATTGCAGCACTCCACACACTAGAGGAACAAAGCGGTTAAATCTATGATTTCTTATGGTCATGTTTGTGGTCTCTCACATTTTAAAAATCTTTTAGTGTGGCCCAAGCTTTACAAAAACAAAAAACCTAAACCAGCTTTCGACCAAAAACTTCCAAAACTGCTTACTGTATTCTGAAAAACACTGAGTTGTCTACCTAGATAGCATTTTTAGGAACAGACACAAAGATGAGACAGAGCCTATGAGTTTTCAAATACACCTGGTTGATGCATCCTCCACCTAAAGTTCCTCTTTAAAAAGACATCACTCAAAGTGTTTACCGTTCCTGTACACTGTACAAAACTCAGCACTGATTGCAGGAGACGAGATAACAACCCCCCACTGTGATAAAAAGCTCACAGAAATCTGATTTCAGCTGAATACGAGCGACACAGCACTGCCCTGAAACCTCACTGCCAGTCGTAATTATTCATTACCGTCAGATTTACAGACAGCATCAGACATGCAAGAGTTTCTGGAGCATTGAGCGCTTGGAGAATGAAGACAGCGTGTGGTGTAGTCACTCCAGGTGTTCGGCATAGTTTGTCTGACATTTAAGTTTTTGTTTTTTTTCCCCCACAAACTAAACATACTAAAGAAATCAACGCACAGCAGAGATGTGTCATTTTCAGAATGCCAGCACACTGACTGATGTAACTATATATTCCCATTACGAAGGTTCACATTTTCAACACTCTAGGGGTCATTTTTTGCAGTATCTTCATTGTTTAGTAGTGAACGGATTCAAAATTAAACTGAGTACAGAAATTGAGCAATATGAATTAAGTTTTTAATTTAATAATATGAAGACATGCAAAGGGAAACATCCGGTCCTTGTGGGTGGGAACTGGGGTGTGGAACTGGTCTCAGGTGACTGTAAAAGGAAAGAAAGGGGAAATCCAGAGGTGTCCCTTCAGTTCAGAATGAGATCAGATGAGTTTATAACAGTTGAGAGTTATTTCCCAGATAAACAAGTAAAGGGCACATTTCAGCTCAGAGTCCTTGAGTGAATGTCATTCTAAACACCTACACAGATGCCAAATTCATTTTAACACACAGCATTCACTTTTATGGCTGATTCTACTGCTACTGCATACACAGGACTAAAAGAAAATGGATGGATTCTGATTGGCTGTCAATGTTTCTATAGTTCATCAGCTGAATAAAATCGTTCTGAACATGATTCCAACGATATCGTTTCTCAGTGCCATTATCATTATAGCTGTGGTATGAACTCTGCTATTCTTCAATACGGAGAGCAATTTTTAGAACTATCTTTATTGTTATCTTTATAGTTCTCGTCCTTGGTATGAACAGGCCTTAAAGGGGTACTTCAGCACTGGGAAGATGAATGTACATTTAAACTGAGTCATTTATGTAGCTGAAATGTGAAATTTTTGAATTTGGTGCCTTCTAGACTGAGAAAAGCCAGAAAGTGTACTTTTGTCTCATGTGGATGAAAGACAACAACTCCCAGAATGCACTTGCTTCGCTGCCCTACGAGGCCACTCCCAAAGCCTCTGCTACTGGTTCACTTGCCCATCGCAGCACCGCCCCTACCGTTGTTTTCATTTTCATAATAATAAAATCATTTAGTTCAGTTAGAGAACACACTACAATTAAAAACTGAACGTGTCTGTTAAATATAATGTGAGTGAGTCGAGCAAGTGTCACAGCACAAACGCAGCAGGAGTCAGATTACATTCATCACGAGAGTGAAGAGCTGAGGTAAGCGTGGGCACGGGATACATTCACGGCACGTTCAATCTGACATGTTTTCAGATCACATCTATGGAAGCTTAACTTTCATAGGAATTCATTTGAAAAGTTGAAACGCAGTTTGCTCTGCATCGCTCTGTTTACATGAATGCCCGCAGCTGCCCGAGCCGAGCACTGTGAGTGAGATCCCACCCCCCATGGGCGGGTTGAAAACATGCAGAACTAGCTCCTACTATTGGCTGTAGTCTGTAGCCTCTGGCCAAAAAAATCCTCAGATGAAGCAAAATGACGATATTTGCATCAGCAAAAGATTTTTTTCAGAAATAAAATACATAAATCTCTCTGGGATATGGGGGAGCACGATCATTCGAATATATTACCAGGTTTCTACTGATACAAAGCTTAAGGCTAATCGCTGAAGTATCCCTTTAACGTTAGTATTCAGGTATAGAAATGTAAAAATTAATATGTAAAATGACACTATTTATTGAAATATAGATTAATCTAAAGCTATGTTTTGTTGAGCGAGGTGTATGAAAATTATCTATACACATGATGAGCAGCAGAAATTGCAAGAAAAGCTTGACGTGTGCTGACAACTATACATTTAACCATATTTTCTTATCGTTAGGATGTTGATATACCAACTGTTCAAGTGTAAAGTGTCATAAATAGGTGTTATAAAATTTCACACCATATTGTCCCTCATAACCTGTACTATAAGCCTAAGCAAGCTTAATGGTTTTACTAGTTTGACATGACATGACAGAAGAAAACGGAAAGGTTGTGCAAGCTTTCAAAATCTTCCGAGTGGACATTTCTCTGAACCCATCGTGAGCACCAGAGAAAACCAACATTAAAAATTAAATGATTTCGTTTTGCGGCACATATACACTATAAAGATATAAATTTCAAGATGTAATATTAACATGATGGCAATTTAAACGTAGCCTTTGTAAAAATATAAAGCAAAATATTAAACGTTTAAATGTGCAAAAAAAAAAACGACCATTTTCCAAGTCGAGTAGCAGCAGCATCATCGTTTAATCGGCTAGTCTCACACATCCTTAGCATTTTGACATAATTTTGTGTGTATGTGTCCACTGAAGCATAAGGAGACGCGAAAAAGTAATCAATTCGGTGAAACTCGGCCCGAATTGCTTAACTTCATATGACCTAGCATCGCTTCACTGCCATTCATAAATCCTCTCCAGTCAATGGTGGTGCCAGATTTACTAAACAGGGCAAATTAGCGGGAGCGCAATTCCGAAAAAGCTCTGCGGAAAGTTTTGCGTGTGATCTACTGACAACACAAACTAAAGAACACAGGCGCAACCATCATTTGTTTAAGGTTTAAGATGTGCTTTTTTTGGGGCAGTAAATAATGGCACAAACACTAGTAAATTGACAAGGGCAAACCTAGCGTGATTCATTTAAATACTCTCCTCCCATAAATTTTGCATCTGAAAGGGGAAACTCCTACAAATGCATATGCAATAAGTTTAGCCGCAAAAATAACCCTGTCCACGCCTTTTCATCGCTAACTTTTCACTGTGTGACTTGAGTAAATCCTGACAGTTGTTTAACACCAAAAGAGGGTTTGCACTGAAGCAAGCTGTTAGCAAATCTGGCATTCAGACATGCTACACTTTTGGTGAACTGTTTCTCGCATACTATACAGTAGGGAAGCATTTGATTTCAGACACAACGACTGTCTTTATGAATAGGTCATTGAATCATTGACTTACCTGATTCTTTCAAAAAGGTAAATTCATTCATAAACAAAACACTCAGCTATGACTGATGAAAGAGCAAAATCAGAAAATATTGTGCCTAAAATGTAAATCACTTAATAATTGTTTATTAAACTGTTGTATTAAATCAACAGTACATTTGCAAACTTGCTGGTATTTGGGGTACAACAGCAGTCTTGCTCATGTGATATTGCTTAACCATATCATTATAAATTAGGGATGCACAATAAATCGCAATAAAGCATGCGATTTGGCAAAGGTTGTGATTATTTAATGAGCAGCTTCTCAGTAACCAGTAGTAAATGCTGCTCCATCTGTAAGCCAGAGGGCACTCTTGCGCAAGGTACTCCAAATATGTGCCGCAGAAGTACAATTCCAGTACGCACCTCATTCCAGGAAATCCCTATGAACATCATACTATCGGTGAGCTGAATAAACAGAAGATTGAAACTTTGATTAAACATGACTAAATGCTTCTCATGTTTGGAAAGAGGTTTGACGCATTCTTTTTCAAGGTAGGAGCGACTCAAACTCGCAGTGATTTCAGATGAAGCAGCATTTACTACTGATCACAGAGGCGCCCCGCACTGACTGCATTATTTTTTTTTTTTTTTTTATTTATTTATTTTTTTTTTTTTAAATAATAAAAAACGCCTTAGCAATTTCGGCAATAAGCCAAATCGTGTTAAGCGCGATTTCATGTTATTTGCGATTTATTGTGCAGCCCTATTATAAATATTAAAAACAAGTAAGTGGACGTTTGGTCCTCTTAGTAGTACAAAGAACAAAACTTTTATTCAAATTCTGAATGTATCATTTATAGCCCTTCCTTCATTATCACAACAAAGCTGTCACTCATCTCAGTTCATCGCGATCTCACAAACTTCCGGTATAATCCATGAAGTGGTCTACACTGCACAATGAATCTCTTATTTTCATTCTGTCTACACTTTGTTTATAATAATGAGAGGATTAGAACTCAGCACTGGTCAAAAATTCAGGCACTTTGAGTGGATTCTAACGAACTTAAAAACCTCTAATTGGTCATTGCGTGAATGGCTACATTGCTCAATGCTGCAAAACATGTTGTAAATAGAAACTTTTGACGCTCTCCTGAACGCAAATACACACTGTTTGCCAAATCTGTACGCTAATATGCTATTATTAGTTTCAGCTGAGGGTGCACTCTCTAGCTCCCCTGGACCCTAAAACCGGGCCTGATCGGATCAGTGCATTAGCACTCTTAAATATTTTTTCACAGTCGCGCTGACCGTCACACAGTAATTTTCAGTAGCAAATGCGACTGAAATGGTCGCACTGTAGAGCCCAGTGGCCCTAAATAGCAAGTGCCGATTCCAATCTCTTTCACACTGACCCTAGGCCATCCATATTGTTATGCCCTGATATGCAAGTACGTAAAACTCTGTCCACTCAAGCTAAAAAAAAATAAAAAATTTTTTTAATAAAGCAGCAGGAAATAAACAGAGATTGGAAAGGAAATGAAAAACTCTGTGGGAAAGAACCATCTGAATGACATCTGTTTCAATGCACACTCTCTATTCTCACAATTACAGAAACCAAACATTATGAAGTGATACATACCGTCTTGGAGTCTAATTCGTGATGCGGTTGAGCTAAGACTTTATCTACACTGGAAACATCTGCAAACGTGATGAAGCCAAACCCTCTGTGGAACAAAAACACAAAACACAGTGAAGGTCAGGAGATAACTTCACAGGAGAGGCAGAAAAATTGTGACAGCATACAAAGCGCTTGTGTATACGCTCAGTGAAGGCAGGGGTGTAGCAATCATGACACATTTAGAAATTTCCACTTGTGAGATAAACTTAACTACTCAATGCCTTATGTCGCTGCTACACTTTTCAAATTGTTCCAATGCCCTTGAATAATGTATACACACGTGTCCCTGGACCACAAAGCCAGTCATAAGTCGCAAGGGTATATTTGTGGCAATAGCCAACAATACATTGTATGTGTCAAAATGATCATGTGAAAAAATCATTAGGATATTAAGTAAAGATCATGTTCCATGAAGATATTTTGTGAATTTTCTACCATAAATATATCAAAGAGGTATTTTTATTAGTATTATTAGTAGTAGTAGTAGTATTAATAATAATAATAATAATAATAATAATAATAATAATGGCTAAGGATTTCATTTGGACAACTTTAAAAGGTGATTTTTTCAATATTTAGACTTTTTTGCACCCTCAGATTCCAGATTTTAAAACCGTTGTATCTTAACAAACCATACATCAATGGAAAATAAGACATCCCCATCAATCTTATTTATATAAATCTCAACTGACCCTTACGTGGTCCAGGGTCACATATCGTAAGTATATACTATATGTGTGTATGTATGTATGTATTTATTTATATGTGTGTGTGTGTAATATATATATATATATATATATATATATATATACACACACACAGAGGTACAAAATACAATAGATTGTCTGAAAATACTCTCCGGTCTGCTCTGTAACTTATAGCACATTAGGTATTTATACAGGGGAGGGGACCCTTTAAGCCCACCCAAATCTGAATTTAAAGATTACTACATTTATTAAACTGACAAAATTAAGTTTAAGACATTTTTCAACACCGATTTAACCAAACATATTAACTAAAGCAGCAAGCTTGTGAGACCTTATAGCTGTATATATTTTTTTCTCAGTTGGGTAAAGTTCATGAATTGTGTTCTGAGCACAGTGGATTCAGTTGATGCCTTTTATATGAGACTTAATGGGTTCTTAGCTTATGCAGGTTTAATAGGAAGAGGTCAATTGCAGCATTCCTAAGAAGTGCGGTTTGACAAAAATAAAAAAGTTGATGCTACTTCTACAGTGTCAGATAGAAGCAATGAATCCTAAATAAGTGAGCGTTCAATTGGCTCCAAACAAAAAGAAAATAACAGTCAAAACATTTTACATTTGCTATGAAGCAATTTCTCTCACGCTTTGTATTTCAAAATATAAAATACAAAAATGGGCTTATATGGTTTGTGGCCTTATTGGAGTCACTTCTTCAATATAGGGAGGTCATGGATTCCCCGCTGCAGAATTAAGTAGAAAAGACTGATATACACATCTATAATATAATGTGCAATGCCTGGCTCTGTCATATATTTGCAAATATACTTTGTCTTTTGTAATATAATTTAGAAAACAAGGACTCGCTTTCTCGCGGTACAGTCCTAGCTCAATGTCAAATTGCATTATGAATCGGCTTTCTGTCCTGCTCTTCATCTGCCCTTAACGCATCATAAAACAGCAGAATATAGAGACAGCGAAAAATAGAGGAGTTGAAGCACATGTGTTTACCTGGAGCGTTTGGTGGTGGGGTCGCGCATCACCATACATTCTCTGATCTCCCCGAATTTACTGAAATAGTCTCTAAGGCTGTCTGAACACAAAACACAAGGACACAAGAGGGTTACACCGCGTCTACACTTCAAGTGAGCGACGCGATTAAGACCGAACGCTCCCGTTACAATCAACGAAGGTCGCGCGCTTCACACTTCGTTGATTACAATGAGAGCGTTCAAGTTTTGTCGCGTCGCTCGCTTGTGTCAGATGATTGAAAAACACAATAACCTTGTGCGCAGTGACACACATACACACAAACAGCTTGCAGCGCGTGCAGTGGATAAATATGACGCAAAACAACTCCAAAACAGAAGAAATTCTCCTTACCTGGTGAGGTTTGCCAGCTGAGGCCACCGATAAACATTTTACTGTAAGGAGAAAAAACGGAATAAGTGACTCCAGATGTCAAAACGGCCATTTTCCTTGTAATTACCTCATAAAGAGCGCCCTACAAACAGCTTGACCTGTGTACCGGCTGAAACGAGCCTTAGAAATGACCTGTCAATCAAAACATCAGCAGAACTGCGCGAGGAAGGACACGCGCTCGCTCGCGCTGAAAACAGAATCAAACTCCAAACACACACAAGGGCGCGCGCGCACTTGTCCTGTCTTCTTACCCCGGGTCGTGTTGCGAATCACTCGGGCTTCCAGAGGTGACTTGACTCGCGTCCGCTTCCATAGCTCAAAGCCCAACCAACTCCAAACACACGCATACACACACACACGGGCACTGCAGCCCCAGCTCAAGGAATATTACCGAACCGGGAGCGCTAGCGTCACACGTGGGATCAGCGCGCGCTCCCGCCCCTCTCAGGAGGGGGCGTGACTGAACGCGTCAGCCAACCAATCCGGCGGGGATCTGCGCCTACCTATCTATGGAAACCACGCCCCCTGTTGGTTAGCAGCGTTTGACAGGAGCCGCGAGAGTGCGTTCTTCAACAGGCTCTTTAAACCCTATAAAGTTTACATTTGCGCCACCTTCTGAATAATAAATACAACTAAGAGACTTTCTGGAAAAGAAAATTAATATTTAAAACTAAAATTAAGCACAATAGTTAAAATTTAAAGTTCAAATTTAACTAAAATCTAGTGCTTTCTTGGTGGCACTAGCATATCATGTCATGTTTGTCATTTTGGTTTGACAACTTATTATTAGTGCCAATGTCATAAATCTCCACAAAATTAATAAGTGAATGTACATAGTGTGCAGATATTTATAAATTATCAGGTTTGTTTATAATTCTGTTTTTTTTTTTTTTTTTTTTTTTTTATATTGGCACCTTTATACTGAGCTTGGCTATTAACTAAAATAAAAAAACATTTTTTATTTTTTTATTTTTATAAAATAATTATTAACTAAAATAAAAATCAAATAAAAAGACTTCAAATTAGTTTACTTCAGCTAGTTGCCAAGGTGATATTTCTCATTTTCATTTAGTTTCAATAAACAAAATAAACTAAAACCTAATAAAAACTAGACTATGTATGTACACACATATATACATACACACATATGTATGTATATATGTATGTATGTATATATATGTATGTATATATGTATGTATGTATATATATGTATGTATATATGTATGTTTATATGTATGTGTATACGTGTGTGTGTGTGTGTGTGTGTGTGTGTGTGTGTGTGTGTGTGTGTGTGTATATATATATTTTAACTTAGCTAAAATTAAAATATTAACAAATAATACTAAAATAACACTGGAGTTTACTAGTCTATATAAAACACTGGGAATATGTGTCTGCTTTTCTATCACGGTGGGGACTTTCCAGTTATTTCTATTGTTTTTATACTGAGTTAATAATATTTATCCCTAAACACAGCCCTTAGACATCATTTGGTATGCATGTTAATTTTCCTGGAGGGTTCTTAAAAACCTGACACCCTCCCGCATGAAGCCAATGTATTTCTGAGCCTTTCTCCGCTTTGCTGAGTGAGCATGCAGAATGGATAGATCAGTGTTAGTGTGACATCTGCTGACTTCATTGATATGGAAATGCTCAAATAGGAAGTTTATCAAATGACTGCAGCTCTAGTTTCACAGAGATTACAGTGGCAAACAAGAGCATTGCTTCTCCTACCATGGCCAAATGAGAACTCTTGAACCAGCCAATAATTTCTTACCTCACTTTAATAAACACACAGGCCATTCATACAGTAGATCATGCTGCTAATGTTCTAATAAACTTTCCTAAACCCACGCCAGTCCCAAAATGCAGTCTTAAATTGATGTTCAACTCTGATATTTGATATTAAATAACAACTATAATGATTATTATAATAATTATTATAATGACTTCTGCTGGTAAAGGGGAAATTGTGGAGAGTTTGGAGCATAGGAAGTGTTTCCCTATGAAGAAAAGTGAACTGCATCATGTTACACGAGTCGAATCTGCGAGGGAGACCCACAGTCACAGCAGCATCTGTGTTTGATTAATGAGTGGATCTTCTACTTACTGAAAGTCTCATTTTTTAATGCTGTGCATCTGTTAGCTGCCTAACAGATCACTGCGCCTCTTTAGGATAATACGCATTCATCAGGCCACTCTGGAAATGAGTGGATTTTCTGCTTAGATAAATAGAAATCTCAAGTTAAGACTGGAGAATGAGACTATACATGCAACAGAATCAGCTGTGGCATTCGGTTTCCTCAGAGCAAACCAATCAGACCCCCTGCGGCGGGCAGATATGAGAGCAGGGCCAAACACAAGGGCTTTTCTGCATGTTTATTGAAGAATGTCACTACTCACTTTAAATATTCAGCCCATTTCAGCACACTTTCCCATGATATTTCATGCAAATTATTGCAATACAAGTCACCTTTTCCCGACAAAGTGCTTTGCTGTGGGATCTTTCACATGGCTGCACAGCCATGTGACATTTATTCAAGTCAGCTAGATGCATTTCTCTGTTGATCACCACAGGGATAGTGGTGTTCATTGTGTAGAAGCAAGAATATAAATTGATAATTTTCTAACAAATATAGATGCATTTACTGCATATGCATGTTGATCATATCTAGTAACTTGTGTGGTAAATACATTATGCAGCAGAAAGAAAAATTATACACACCTTTTTCTGCTACATAATGTATTAATTTACACAAGTAGAGTTACTAGTGGTGACCACCCTGTATACATATGCTGTGTAAAAAATATGTAAATATACGTTTATATTTTTTTTCCACAATATCTGAAGAATATTATCAATTTATAACATTGCTTCTATAGAAATAAACATTATCCCAACCACCCACTCAGCCATTAAAAGCTTTACACTGAGTGACATCTGTTGGCCAGAAGTAGCAGGTGCACATCATGTGTTCAAAGACAGCCGGAGAGTATGGACGTCAACTCTTTTTAACTATTAGGGAGATATTACAACATTTTAAAGAAATCAGACATGGTTTAAAACGGGTGTCCAATCCTGCTCCTGGAGGGCCACTCACACCTGAAACAGCTAATCAAGGGCTGCATCTAAAATCACATACGCACCCGGCCATCCACGTGATGTAAAAGAAAATGTAACTCACCAGACCAAGCCACCTTCTTCCATTTCTCCGTGGTCCAGTTCTGATGCTCACGTGCCCACTATTGCCGCTTTCGGTGGTGGACAGGGGTCAGTATGGGCACCCTGACTGGTCTGCGGCTATGCAGCCCCATACACAACAAACTGCGATGCACTGTGTATTCTGACAGCTTTCTATCAGAACCAGCATTAACTTCTTGAGCAATTTGAGCTACAGTAGCTCGTCTGTTTGATCGGACCACACTGGCCAGCCTTCACTCCCCACGTGCATCAATGAGTCTTGGCTGCCCATGACCCTGTCGCCGGTTCATCACTGTTCCTTCCTTGGAGCACTTTTGATAGATACTGACCACTGCAGACCGGGAACACCCCACAACAGCTGTAGTTTTAGAGATGCTCTGACCCAGTTGTCTAGCCATCACAATTTGGCCCTTGTCAAACTTGCTCAAATCCTTACGGTTGCCCATTTTTCCTACTTCTAACACATCAACTTTCATTTGCTGCCTAACATATCCCACCCACTAAAAGGTGCAATGATGAAGAGATAATCAGTGTTATTCACTTCACCGGTCATAATGTTATGCCTGATCGGTGTATAGTAGGCAAAAATAGTATGCGGCAAAAGTAGTATGTCCAAATTCACAGTACTCATAAAACAGTGCCTGGATGACCTACTTCTTCCCGCGAGATTCTGAAGTGTGCATACAATGGACACTTTTCTATCCCATGAGGCCATGGGCGAGGATTTATGAATGTCAGTGAAGCGACATAACTGACGCTGGTAGGTTACATGACAATGACAACATGGTGAATGTAGTACATCTAGATTACATTCATACTGTACAGAACATACTTTTTTTAGCGGTCGAAGTAATTACTCATTCAAAATAAGTACATACTCAAGAGAGTATGCAATTTCGGACGCGGCCAAGGTCTTACTAGGCATACTAGAAACTTCCGGACAGGTGTGTTGAGGCAAGTGAGAGCTAAACTCTGTAGAGTGGCCCTCCAGGACCGAGTTTGGACAACAAACGATTAAAAGTTTAAAACAACAAACTATCCTCAAGTTTCACAGACAAGGATTAAGCTAGTCCCAGACTAGAAATGCATGTTTGAGCGGTTTTAATTGAAAGCAACTTGCAAGAAACGTCAGTGCCATTGTTTTGTCTCAAGATACACATCAGTAATGTTTTTTTCTAAGGCACGTTTATAAAAGTTACTTAAATGCACTAATTAAACTATGGCTTAATCTAAGCCTTGTGTTTAAAAAAACAGGACAGTATTGCTCTGGACTGGAACTTAATTATTTACAAAAAGATAAAGGTACTACTGAAATGATCCTCACTTATTATTAAAAATGGGAACTAAACCATGCATTAAAAGCTAATATGGAGCCGAATATCCTTCTTTCCCCAGCAACTCTGTGGTTAACTTTCAAATATACTTCAAAATCTTTTATGCAGGTTCTTCAGGGCAATACTATTTAAAAAAAAAAAAAAAAAAAAGATTTGAGTTATTTCTTTTAAAAATTCTGAACAATTTTTAGATCCTACAAGCTGTTTGTAAACGTTTAAGCTGTATGTTGATTCAACTGCAAGGCAAAGTCAGCATCAGCACAAGGGAGAGAAAAGCACAGCATGTTTATGATATCCACAGATCTTTTACTCCAGCAGCAGTGAGATGTTTGGCAGCGTCACAGAGCAGTGAACCGTACAAGTTCATTTCAGCAGGGGTTCATGATGCTCTTCACTGCCGGAGTTCTTCAAGGCTTTAGTCAAAGAGCACCACACTGTCCCCACCCTCATCTTACAGAAAGAAAACAAAATACAACGACCAAGAAAAGAACAAATATTTTTAAATTACTACAAAAAAAAAAAATCTATATGCTTCATTATCAAAATACCTGAGCACAACACAACCTTTCAAACCATCAGCATTCAAGAGACAATCTTAGAAAACAGTACAATATTAGCAACTGTTCACATAAGCAGCTTTGGTTTACCATATCAAATCTACTCTGCAATGCATTCTGGGAAAATAACTTAATTCAGTTATCCTTAATAACAATAACAAATAGCATAATATTAACCATTTAAAGAGAATTTTTCAAAAATCCAACAAATCAATCTCCATACAACAAACAAATGTACAAAACGTGAAAATGTACTGTGCTAAAGGGTGTTCAGGAGAGGATGTCGCAGTGAAAAGCTGTGACATCACTGTGTCTCAAACCAGGTGCAAAACCCTCGGTCGGCCAGTAATCTGTTCAGCAGAACCACCTGCAGACACACAGAGCACACACACAAGTTAAAGCTGAAATTTTAGGATCTAGTAAAGAAAAATTAGCCATACACACCTCGTCTCCCATCTGTTTCCACATGTGCACCAGAGGAAGGCCGTCTTGACTGCCTGTCACCTGACCATAGACGACAACATCTGTCACATTCAGAATACTTCCAGAAAAAGAATCTGTTTTCGATCGCCTAGTACAGAGTTTCTCAAACTGTCAACTGCGACTTGATGAAAAGCTATTTTAAATATTTTATTTATTTACCTGTATGTCATGTGACCATAAATTGACTGTGAAAATGCAAATGTGTGGTTAAATTACTGAAATATTAACTTAATCTCAGGGGGTATTTCAAATAAATATTTATCTCAAAGGGGTTCAGCTGACAAAGAATTGTGAGAATCCCCTGCCAAGTGAGATGATGCAATACTGTGGAAATAATCTATATACAGAATATACAGGAATAACTGACAGAAAAAAAAATGTTTGTTTGTTATAACCTTGATGATTAAGGCCATATTTGCAGTTAATTCCTCCAGTGATGCTTTGGCCTCCGGGGAAAACTCCTCCTCTCCTATCAAAACAAATAAATAGCTTTTTATTTTGATCATAATTCAGTATTTATGATTTGATTTGATTTGATTCATCTGACAGATCTTTTTTTTCACAGAAAGTAACAGACTTGTGTTTTACCTGGCAAAAGCGTGATATTGTCTAACAGAACCTCTGCTGCCTGGAACGGTAACGTCACAAAGTCCGACCTTTGAAAACGAAATCTTCAAATATCAGATTTAGATCAACAGTCACCTACGAAGAATCAAACCAAACTTGAGCCACCTGACCTGATCTGCCTGAGGGTGGCGCTGTTTATGGTCTCATAACCTCCAATATCTACATATCTGATATGAGCCGTGCCAGACTCTCTGTCATACTGGATGACCTGGGCTCTCTGCCAGCCACTTCCTGTTACTGGGGCGGCACAGACCACCCCCACTGACAGAGAAAGACAGAAAATAGACTAAAAAATAGATGATAACAAGCTAAAATAATTCTAAATTCAAAAAATAAATTTAAAACAATTCTAATTATTTTGGGAGATGTTGTGTTGTGTGTGTGTGTGTGTGTGTGTGTGTGTGTGTGTGTGTGTGTGTGTGTACACTTGTACAACTGTCTTTGTAAGGAGTGGTTTAAATTTTAGACAATCAGAGTGGGGACAAAGCAACATAAGGATTTGAGCAAAAGTAAAGTGAGGACATTTTGGCACCAGATGTAACTGGTCCTCCTTGACCGCTCCAAGCAGTAATTTTCATTTTTGGGTGAATTATCCCTTTAAGGCTAGGGGAGTGAGGTTTACACACAAAGCTTTTACTAGCCTATGTCCGTTACATGTATACTGTACATATACAACAATTAAAAAGTTTGGGGTCAGTAAGATTTTCTAAAAGAATTGAATGATGCTGAAGACTGGAGTAATGGCTGCTTAAAATTCAGCTCCATCACATTTTAAAACATAACATTGAAAACAGTTATTTTAAAATTATTATAATATTTCACAATATAATACAAATTAATCTGAATGGAGCCTTGGTGAGCATAAGAGACTTTTATGGACAATATGGTCTAAAATATAGACATATAAAATATGTATAGACATCTTGAAGTTGGTCACTACATAGTTCCTATACTTCTCATACTTGTGTTATTTCATAGCGTTTTAACTTACTAGTATTCTAAAATACACTGATCAGGCATAACATTATGACATCTTAATATTGTGTTGGTCCACCTTTTGCTGTCAAAACAGCCCTGACCTGTCGAGGCATGGACTCCACTAGACCCCTGAAGGTGTGCTGTGGTATCTGGCACCAAGATGTTAGCAGCAGATCCTTTAAGTCCTGTAAGTTGCGAGGTGGGGCCTCCATGGATAGGACTTGTTTGTTCAACACATCCCACAGATGCGCGATTGGACTGAGATCTGGGGAATTGAGGCCAAGTCAACACCTCAAACTTGTTGTTCTCCTCAAACCATTCCTGAAATTTTTGCTTTGTGGCAGGACGCATTATCCTGCTGAAAGAGGCCACAGCCACCAGGGAATACCGTTTCCATGAAATGGTGTACATGGTCTGCAACAATGCTTAGGTAGGTGGTGGTCGTGTCGAAGTAACATCCACATGGATGGCAGGACCCAAGGTTTCCCAGCAGAACATTGCCCAAAGCATCACACTGCCTCCACCAGCTTACCTTCTTCCCATAGTGCATCCTGGTGCCATGATTTCCTCAGGTAAGCGAAGCACACGCACCCGGCCATACACGTGATGTGAAAGAAAACGTGATTCATCAGACCAGGCCACCTTCTTTCATTGCTCCGTGGTCCAATTCTGATGTTCACGTGCCCACTGTTGGCACTTTCAGTGGTGGACAGGGGTCAGCATGGGCACCCTGACGCTTGCCCATTTTTCCTGCTTCTAACACATCAACTTTGAGGACAAAATGTTCACTTGCTGCCTAATATAGCCCACCCATAACAGGTGCCGTTATGAAGAGATAATCAGTGATATTCACTTCACCTGTCAGTGATCATAATGTTATGCCTGATAAGTGTATGGTAAATGGTAAAAATAATGAAATTAAAATTCATTTTAAAAGTCATGCCAATAAAGCTGTGCTGGTTCTAAAAGAGAGAAAAAGCAAAAGGAAGACAATGATAGAGAATAAAAGACAAGCTATCAAGAATAAAGCAATCCATACTACTTTATGATAGAGAGAGACAGATGTTGCGTTGTTCCTAGCTAAATTAATAAATGTCAATGTAAAACATTTACACTCAACATGGAGATTTTTGTGTGTAGGTAGGGGTCTATATACCTTCGACGGGGGTGGGCAGGCTGGGACATCCCAGCTGAGAGTAGCAGAGCTGCATGTGCTGAGTGAGTGTGGGAAGGGCCTGATAAGACGGATGCTTGTGCTGCTGAACAAACAGATGAAGACCCGCCTCCACCTGCGACATGGTCACCTCCACAAACACATCATGAGGCAGCAGCAGCTACAGAGACAACAGAACAACACACACACAGTTGTTAATGGTGTCAAACATGGTGTGACGAACCTGGGATTGTTACTTACTCACTCTCAAGTTGTTCCAAACCTGTATGAGTAGACATTTTAAAGAATTTTGGTAACCAGGCATTTGACGGCACCCATTGACTTCCAAAGTAGGGAAAAATATACTATGGAAATCAATGGGTGCCGTCAACTGTCGGGTTACCAACATTCTTTAAAATATCTTCTTTTATGTTCAACAGAAGAAAGAAACTCATACAGGTTTGGAACAACATGAGGGTGAGTATATGATATGATAACATTTTCATATTTGGGTGAACCATCCCTTAATTTTCCACTTAAATTTCAGTCTGTTCCTCACACAAAGGTTGAGCCTCACACAAAATGAACTCTTTATGATGCTCCTCCTGTTATACATTTATGTTTAGAAGAAAGTCACATAGATTTGGAATAATTAGAATAATTTGGAATAATTTTAAGAGTCCTCACCCAGGATGTGATGGGCAGGCAGGGCAGAGGGACACAATTACTTAGATCCAGATCTTTAAACTTCTTCCTGATGAGTGAGAGAGCATCATCCACCTGCTGCTGTGAGCCTGGATGAACACAAACACACATGAATTCAGCGCTGGGCTTTAGCATTAATAAGGTAGCCATCATCATGGGAAAACTCACCCTGGATGTGGCAGATCTGAATCTCATGAGTGAACGGCAAGGTGGAGACGTAGATCTTTGCTCCAGAGCTCTGCTTCAGGAAGTTCACGAATTTCCCCTGCTTCCCGATCAATCGGCCAACCAGATGCTGCAAAGACAGCACTTGTTTTAAATCTAGGACAATTCTTCCTCATACAGAAAACAAGTTTTCCTGACACCCTCCTTATATCAGTAATACAGTCCTCAATGCACAAACACACAGTATAGAGTCATTCATATGTCCTGTAACTTGAGCTCTTCTGTAGTGAGTCTAGTACTTCAAGATCACATATCTTTTCTGCTGTGGTGCATCTCCAAGCATGTTCATAACTTCATACACAAGTGTATTAAATAGGCTAATATTCCATCAATATCAGTATGTGGGTGTGTCTGTGGGTGTGACTCACCGCTGGCACCTCTATGTCCCAGAGAATGATGGGCTGGGCTGGAGTTGGAGCCAAGCTGCACGCCTGAGTATCGGCACTAACACAGCTTAAACTTTTAACACTTGAACCTGGAGACGAGATCCACATGAATGTCACACACCAAGACATTTTTACTGCTTTGTGATTGAAGCAACTGTCCAACTTAAATATATATATTTTTTTCAGACAGATAGCTGTAACAGGCAAATAATGTGATATAAAAAAAATTGGTCAAAAGTTTGGAATAAATAAGATTTTATTTAAATGTAAGTGTCTTGTAAGTTGTTTACCAAGGCTGCATTAATTGGATCAAAAATACAGTAAAAACAGTACTATTGTGAAATGACAATTTAAAGGGGAATTTTGAAAAACCTGTTGTTTGCTGGGCCTGGTGTCAATAAAAGCTTTTATTGGACTAATGAGGAAGTTTTCAGTTCTGATATATTCTTATAGTATGATGACCTCTTATATGTCAAAAGCTCAAGGAAAATTTGATTTCTCAGTTCATGACCCCTTTAAAGCTACTGAAGTTAGCTTTCAAGAAGAGATTGAATCAAGTGATTGTGTTTTTCTTTGCAACAGCATATTTAGCAGTATGTATTGTATTTTCCACTGCTTTCCCTTTAATACACAAATCTAATGTACACATGCAATTTCTTTCCCTGCTGTTTACATTCACAGACAGTATTTGACAGTTTAAGCTCAATAAGACGTAAAAGAGAAATTAGTTTAATATTCATGGGACGTGCAGTCTGACATCCAGCTCTCTGTGCACGTGCTTTGGATGTGTGCGCTCAGAAAACCTGAAGTTTGGACTTATATGGCTTTAAAACGCATTCAAATAAACTTTCATAAAGATAAAGAACTGCAATGTCACGTGAGCGTGACCATGATCGAGATGAAATTCAAAACCAAACAGATGTTTTAGTTTTTGGCAGAGTATCAGAGGCACAAGCTGTACAGGCTCCGCCCCCCTTCTGGAAAGCAGCAGCTCATTTGTATTTAAAGAAACATGCACGAAAACAGCATGTTTTTCCTTCCACTCAAAATGGGCATTTACAACATGGTATAATAAATGATCTGTGGGGTATTTTGAGCTGAAACTTCACAGACATATTCTGGGGACAACAGAGTTATATTACATCTTGTAAGAAGGGGCATTATAGGTCCCCTTTAAAATAACTGTTTTCAGTATATATTAAAAGATAATTTATTCCTTTAATGGCAAAGCTGAATTTTCAGCATCATTACTCTAGTTTTCAGTGTCACATGATCCTTCAGAAATCATTGTAATAATACTGATTATATGCTGCTCAAGAAACATTAATTATTACATTGAAAACTGTTTTTGCTGTTTAATTAAGAGATAAAAAAAATGCAATATTAACATTTTAAAAGCCGGTTAATTCATTTCACAATGATCAAACAGGAGCAGAATTTCATGAGTTTGAAAGTAAATGTCTCACGTACCTCTCCAGGCCTCCTCTTCCTCCTCTGCCACTTCGTGGATGTTTGGAATAATTTTGCTCTCAGTGCTGACTGTGTCCGCTTCTGTGGGGGTCATCAGAAAGCCTCGGCCCTGCTCAGACAGCTCTGCACTGGATGCATCCTCTGAGAAGCAAGAACCACATCCAGAATCATCTTCAACAGAAGCTCCTAAATGGCTGAGTAGTTTTTCCTTGAATGAAACAGCGCCCTGAAGAGATACTCTGTTGTCGTCACCGCTGATGCTTTGGTGCTCAAATGGTTCTTGAGCAGCAGACTGAAATTCACCCTCTGGAGGTCTTGAAACACCGGCAAGCTCATATGAATCAATGGGCTCCTGGTTTTTCCAGGTCTCTGCCGCTGCTTCTATGATCTGCTGGACCAGAACAGAACTGATCTTTTCCATGTTCTCTGGGCTCAGGCCTCTATCAGCGGAGAAATCAGACAGGCTGCTGCTATCATGACTGTCCAAGTGGACAGGCTGTTGCCCCGTTGAAGGGTGAGCGTTGTTGGAAAGGCAGTTTGAAGAGAGACAAACCAGATCAGACTCAAGCCCAGAGTCATCTTCACTAACTTCTCTGCAGTCTGGATGACCTTCATCAGCAATGTTGTCCTTTTCTTGCCCAGTTTGGAGAGTCTCAGGGAAACGAACAGATACTTCTCCTTCTGGCTCGGGTCGAACTCCTTTGGTGAGGCCTGTTACGGGAGAGGTGCAGGTAAGGTTGCGCATGTCCAGAACTGGTGAAGAATCTGTAAAGTTGCTGATTTCAGAGGATCCTGAGATGTTGTGGTCCATCTTCAGGTCACTGTAAGAGAAGAAAAATAGAAACACTCCAGGGTCTGTCTTCACTCTGGAAAAAGCAAATCTGTCCATTCTCTGAAGGTGACTTACTTTGATATGTCAGGATGACTTGGCATAAAGCAAGATTTTCCATTCTTCAACAATGTAAACATTAGTCAAACTGCTAAAAGGATGATTTAGACCAGAGGTTTTGAAACATGTGCTGGAAAAGTCCCCCAAGTATAATCCCTTGCAAACCCCTTTTCCGCAATAAAAAGGCAGCCTTACATTTTCTTGAATAAAAACGACACTGTGTGAAAGCAATATTAAGTGTCATATATTAAAGGATTATTTCACTTTAAAATTAAAATTACTCCATGATTTACTCACCCTCAAGCCATCCTATGTGTATATGACTTTCTTCTTTCTGATGAACACAATCTGAGTTATATTAATAAATATCCTGATGTTTCCAAGCTTTATAAATGGCAGTGAGCGGGGCTCAAAAAGTTCATCCGTCCATCATAAACGTACTCCACATGGCTCCAGGGGGTTAATACAGGCCTTCTGAAGCGAATCGATGGGTTTTTGTAAGAAAAATATATTTAAAACTTTATAAAGTACAGTATCTAGCATCCAGCAGACTGCCTTCTGTATTCATCTTATGGATAAATCATGACGTATGACGTCAGACATAGCGCAAGCGGTTTAAACAGCGAGAGGCGTTACACTTTCTTTGGGATATCTATTAATATAACTGCGATTGTGTTCATCAGAAAGAAGAAAGTCACATACACCTAGAATGTCTGGAGGGTGAGTAAATCATGGGGTAATTTTCATTTTAAAGTGAACTAATCCTTTAAAAGACAACAAAATTAAGTATCTGCTTTCAAAATTAAATACTATATAGATTTTTTTATTAAGTTAACGGCATATCTGAGATGATCATTGTCTATGCTAAACATGTAGCTGTTTTGGAATAATTATAAAGAAACAACTGAGAATAAACTGAAATTAGAAAAATTCATGAAATAAATGACAATAAATCTCACGATTTCAGACTAGTCTTCAGAAAGCAGAATGAAATTGTACTATTATTAAATTTGAGAAATGTATAAAAGCATTACTTTAAATATACTTAATATCTTAAGTGAATACTTCCCCTAAAAATATATTTTGTAAAATTTTTAAAAAAATTAAAAGAAAGAAAGAAAGAAAGAATAAATAATCTCATAATTTGCACACATTGCACCACTTGTGGCCTTAGTTTAATTAGGACATTTAAGTAGCTGGTAAAAACATGACTGGTGTGCATCTTGAGATAAAACAATGACACTGATATATTTTAAGAGATGTCAGTACAAGTTGCTTTTAGTTAAAACAGCTCAAGCATGCATTTTAGTCTAGGACTAGGCTTAGGCCTGGTGTGTGAAACTGGGGTTCAGGCGCTTAAAACGGTGGCTAACCAAGTACATAACCTTCAAAAAAACATGACATGAACACTCTACTACTGACCTTTCCCCTATAATACTGGAGTCAGCAGGGGTGGAGTTAACAGGTCTGCTTCGGTCCGAAAAACACACCTCCTCTTCAGTCCAGAGAGGAGCTGCTGTCCTCCTCCTCCTAAAGCTGTACCAGCACCAGCCCAGCAGAGTCAACACAGAGACCGAGACCAGTGGCCTAAACGACAGCAGCATCCTCTTTCCACTGATCCCACTAAGAGAGAGAGAGGGAAAGAGAGGTCAGCTACATCTAATAAGACCATCCCTGGTCTTGGGTGGCACTAGTCTGTAAGAAGAGACGTCTGAGCTCAGAGGGGGAGTGAGTCTTGACACCAACACAGTTGCAATAGAAGACTGAACCAGAGCAATCTCATTACCAGCTCAAATTTCCCAGCAACACATAAACATACGGCCCTCTTAAATACAGCTGTCACCATGACATTCACCACATATCTTATTCTCTGCTTGTCTATGAGTATCAATATTTAACATGACAATGTGTAAAGGAGTAAAGGTGCCAAAAAAGAAAAACGATCATTGCAACCCAAAAAGCAAATAAATGCAAGAAGACCAATCACAATTTTTGTTAGATTTCTTTTTAGTCAACATGTCAATAAGGGAATAAAAAGAAAAAGAATTTTAGTAGCACTAACTAGGTGCCACCTTTAAATACAATATTATGATAAAACTAGAACCTTCTAATCTCTAAATTAACCTTTTACTCTATCAGTGACATCAGTCATAGAAGCAAAGAAAAGTAACTTATGGGTTGCAAAAATATGTCAACAAGCTGAGTCTCTCTCTCTCTCTCTCTCTCTCTCTCTCTCTCACACACACACACACACACACACACACACACACACACACACACACACACACACACACACACACACACACGTCTGGTTTACTATCTTTGTGGGGAATCTCCATGGACGTAATGGTTTTTATACTGTAGGCTTTTATACTCTTGTTTTGTTTTTTGAGTGAAAGCGTCTTAAAAACCAATTGATACATTTAAATCACGAGCGAATAAATCCACAAGAAAGAGACCTTCATTCCACATATATTAAAAGAAGCCGGTGTTTGAGGTCTCAACTCACCGTGAAGCTCAGCAGCGCTGGTGTATGGATGTGTATGACGTCACGGCAGCGCACGTGCAGCAATCAATAGTTGATTAATGAATGCAAAATTTAGCGAGCAAAATTAAAAACTTGACAAAATTAAAAACAATGTATTTCAATGCATGATATAACATTTACAGCAGTTACTACATAATTAAAAAAACAAACGCAACAACAACAATTATACACTTATATATAACCCATCACACGAGTGAAGTTTGTAAAAACATGTAAAATGTCATTGTCATGTCATTTTACATGAACATGTAAAAACGGGTTTAACCCATTTAATCCCAAATTTGTCCCAGAGATGACATATAAGAATTGTATGATATCGTATTTGTAAGGATATTAAACAATCATTGTTTAACAAAAAATAGGCACAAATAATCAAATAAAATGATTATAAATAAATTATAGGAAACCGGAAGGTAATTATTATAAACCATTATAAACTGAAACAAAACAAAAAATAAGGGCAGATAGAGATAGATGTATGATGTATGAACTAAATGTATGAGCTATTTAAAAATTAAGCTTTGACGTCATCAGTGTATCAGGAAATAAATGTGTGGTCACATGACCAAACTACCCAACAATGTTAGACCTGCCCAGAGCTCATGTAGACATCTTAAATTTGCATTATAAATGAACATTGCTTCATAATAGAAGTTTCTTTTTAATACCACACTTAAATATGTGAGGAAAAATTGTGACCGGTGGGATTAAATGGGTTTTAATTGGTCTGAAGTGATTGAGAAAGAGTATGACCTTTTTTTTTTTTTTTTTACAGTCTATGAGTATGGCCTGTTGTCAAGCGATCTCCCGCTCAAATTGTTTGTCGTGAGATTGATAAGGCTGGGTCATTAAAAAGGTAACCTTTTTTTTTTTTTTTTTTTTTTTTTTTGCAGAGTTTAATTAACATTTTAATTTCATATGTAAACAGAAGGAAAACTTTAGGTTATCTAACTTTTATCCATATGAATAATTCAATTCAATTCACATTTATCTGTATAGCGCTTTTCACAATACATATCGTCTCAAAGCAGCTTTACAGAAAATGCATGCGTCTGCATTACAATTTAGAGTGCTTTATCAAAGGAGACCATGTTCAAGTTATGGATTTCAGAAAATATACAATCACACAGTTAGCTAAAAATGTATTAATAAACAATGTAATCATTTGAGGCAGAAACAATGGGCTCACTGAAGTAAAGCATGCATGTTGTTAACAATGATTAGGGTATATAGAAAAGGTTTGTTGGCGGTAGAGTTGGAGTCGTCTCTTCACAGGTTTTGGTCATCTGAAGTCTTCATGAGGCTGGATCCAGACTGGTGTAGAGATGATAAAATTATAAATAAAAAGACCCGTCATGGCTATACGAGCCTGTCTCTCTACCCGGTACGGCCATACGCGCCTGTCACTGGACCCGTCACGGCTATACGAGTCTGTCACTCGACCCAGCATGGCTATACGCACCTGCCACTGGACCCATCACGGCTATACGAGCCTGTCACTCGACCCAGCATGGCTATACGCACCTGCCACTGGACCCATCACGGCTATACGAGCCTGTCACTCGACCCAGCATGGCTATACGCACCTGCCACTGGACCCGTCACGGCTATACGAGCCTGTCATTCGACCTGGGATGGCTATACGTGCCTGTCACTGGACCCGACGCAGCTATACGCGCCTGTCCACTGGACCCATCATGGCTATATGAGCCTGTCACTCGACCCGGCACGGCCATACGCGCCTGTCACTGGACCCGTCACGGTCATACGCGCCTGTCACTCGACCCGGCACGGCCATACGCGCCTGTCACTGGACCCGGCACGGCCATACGCGCCTGTCACTGGACCCGGCACGGCCATACGCGCCTGTCACTGGACCCGGCACGGCCATACGCGCCTGACACTGGACCCGGCACGGCCATACGCGCCTGTCACTGGACCCGGCACGGCCATACGCGCCTGTCACTGGACCCGGCACGGCCATACGCACCTGTCACTCGACCCGTCACGGCCATACGCGCCTGTCACTCAACCCGTCACTCGACCTGGTGTTGTGCCGAATTCCGCCCCTGCCAAATTATTAGCCCCCTAGTATTGGTAGGTTTAGGGTTAGTTGTGGGGGAGGGGTTAGGATTAGGCAATCAGGTAGTGACTTCAAAGAGGAGGATAATAATTTGGCAGGGGGTTGAAATTCGGCACAACACTGGCGCAGCCATACGTGCCTGACACTGGACCCGGCACGGCCATACGCGCCTGTCACTGGACCCGGCACAGCCATACGCACCTGTCACTCGACCCGGCACGGCCATACGCGCCTGTCACTCGATCCACCACGGCCATACGCACCTGTCACTGGACCCGGCACGCCATACGCGCCTGTCACTCGACCCGCACGGCCATACGGCGCCTGTCACTGGACCCGGAACGGCCATACGCTCCTGTCACTCGACCCGGCACGGCCATACGCGCCTGTCACTCGACCCGGCACGGCCATACGCGCCTGTCACTGGACCCGGCACGGCCATACGCGCCTGTCACTGGACCCGGCACGCCACGCTCCTGTCACTCGACCCGGCACGCGGCCATACGCGCCTGTCACCGACCCGGCCATACGGCGCCTGTCACTCGACCGGCCGCACGCCATACGCGCCTGTCACGGACCCGTCACGCCATACGCGCGCCTGTCACCGGACCCGGCACGGCCATACGCGCCTGTCACCCGACCCGTCACGGCCATACGCGCCTGTCACTGGACCCGTCACGGCCATACGCACCTGTCACTCGACCCGGCACGGCCATACGCACCTGTCACTCGACCCGGCACGGCCATACGCGCCTGTCACTCGACCCGGCACAGCTATACATGACTCCCACTTGACTAGTCACGGCTATAAGCTACTCCCACTCGACTAGTCACGGTTATACGCGCCTGCAGCTCGACCAGTCATGGCAATATGCGCTACTCACCGCCACAGCTTTATGCACCTGCTTTGCGTCCTGTGAGCTTTAAATGCGGGTCTCACTAGAACCAGTCACCACAGAATGTGCCTGTCACGTGACCAGTTAGTTACATTTTCTTGAATTACTGTAAAACAACCAAAGATGACGAGGAAACAGTTTTTCGCATTTACAGGTCACCTGCCCCAAATACGCATTGCTGCAACATATTACATATTACTACATATTATTCCCCCCCCACTCAATTATGTTGTAATAACGAGATTTTATGCATTTTAACAGCATCTTTTCTCGTAATAACGAGATCTTATGTCATTAAAACGAGACATATTTTCTCCTTATAAGGACAGTGGCATAACTTTAACATAGTAGGCTAGCCTAATGACGGACCCCAGTGCTGCACAAATATCATAACTATCTATAGGCCTATTGTAATCAAGACATATATTCAAGAAATTTATTAAAACAGAAAGACGCTATAGTTTCGGCCTTACCCAAAGGCCGCGGAAACAAGTGGGTTCGCGATCTTGGTTTGCTTCTTATTTAGGCTATTAAATATAGGCCTACAGGCAATTAGTTGATGAAACATTTATCAAAATCAACATACAATTTATACAAAACAAAATACATTTTAAAGAAAGACTTTCTAGAAAACAAAACTTAATAGTGGTCAAAATCATGTCTGACCCCATGTCTCCAGACATATCTTATGATGCCATATCTTACTCGTGCTGCTCACTTTTCATAATCAACAATAATAAAAAAAAATTATATTATAGGCTAATATTTAAATATAGCCTAACTATATTTATATAGCCCTTCTGATGGATTTTTCCCTTTATAACAGTGGAAACAACTCACACTAATACAGACATAATACAGACAAGTGCAAGACATAATTATAAACTGTCTACTTTGTGTACACTCACAATAAATAATTTTTAAACAATGGCATAATTTTTGGAACGACTTAAAAAAACATTTGTATGATGTCTGCGCACACAGTAGGCCTACACATTAGCCCGATTCCTGTGTCCATTCGGGCTAAGTGTTTTCAACATTTAAAAGGTCCACTTGACTAGACTAGATCAGTTCGACACTCACGGTCAAAAAGTAATGCGTTGCGTTTACACGGGCCTGTGGTTATTATATGTAGCCTATACCGGGCTCTTGTGCATAAATATCATTCCCCAGCGTCACAAAACGTCACCATTCCTAGGCTACAGAATCCCAGGCTGCATATTCCATAACTTTTAAGTTTTTATGTCTTAACTGTCTTTTTCTAGGTAGCCTATGGACTTATTCTTTACTGTCTGCTTTTAGACCATTTTATGTAGCCTCTCATTGAAATTGATTTAAATTGATTTTAATTTTCAATGACATAGGTATGGCCTACAAGACATAAAAAGCTATAAAGAACTCTTCACAGAAAAACAAAACATAAAATACAATGACTACATTGTATGACTACAATGACTAAGTGTGACGTTGCTGTGAAAATTTGGTGACGGGTCGAGTGACAGGCACATATAGCGGTGACGGGTCACGAGGCAGCTGCCACTTGTGGTGACAGGCACATATAGCAGTGACGGGTCGAGTAACAGGTGCATATAGCAGTGACGGGCCAAGTGACAAGTGCATATAGCGGTGATGGGTCGAGTGACAGGCACATATAGCGGTGACGGGTCACAAGGCAGCTGCCACTTGCAGTGACGGGTCGAGTAACAGGTGCATATAGCGGTGACGGGTCGAGTGACAGGTGCATATAGCGGTGACAGGTCACGAGGCAGCTGCATATAGCGGTGACGGGTCGAGTGACAGGCGCATATAAGCGGTGGACGGGGACGAGGGGTCGTGGTGACAGGCGCATATAGCGGTGACGGGTCGAGTGACAGGCGCATATAGCGGTGACAGGTCACGAGGCAGCTGCATATAGCGGTGATGGGTCGAGTGACAGGCGCATATAGCGGTGACGGGTCGAGTGACAGGCGCATATAGCGGTGACGGGTCGAGTGACAGGTGCATATAGCATATGACAGACAGGTCACGAGGCAGCTGCATATAGCGGTGACTGGTCGAGTGACAGGTGCATATAGCGGTGACGGGTCGAGTGACAGGTGCATATAGCGGTGACGGGTCGCGAGGCAGCTACCACTTGCAGTGACGGCTCGAGTGACAGGCGCATATAGCAGTGACGGGTCAAGTGACAGGCACATATAACGGTGATGGGTCGCGAGGCAGCTGCCACTTGCGGTGACGCTCGAGTGACAGGCGCATATAGCGGTGACGGGTCGAGTGACAGGCACATATAACGGTGATGGGTCGCGAGGCAGCTGCCACTTGCGGTGACGCTCGAGTGACAGGCGCATATAGCAGTGACGGGATGAGTGACAGGCACATATAGCGGTGATGGGTTGCGAGGCAGCTGCCACTTGCGGTGACGGGTCAAGTGACAGACGCATATAGCGGTGATGGGTCGCGAGGCAGCTGCCACTTGCGGTGATGGGTCAAGTAACAGGTGCATGTAGCAGTGACGGGACGAGTGACAGGCACATATAGCGGTGACGGGTCACGAGGCAGCTGCCACTTGCGGTGACGCTTGAGTGACAGGCACATAGTGGTGACGGGTCACGTGACAAGCACATATAGCAGTGACGGGTCGAGTGACAGGTGTATATAACGGTGACGGGTCGCGAGGCAGCTACCACTTGCGGTGACGGGTCGAGTGACAGGCACATATAACGGTGACGGGTCGCGAGGCAGCTGCCACTTGCGGTGACGCTTGAGTGACAGGCACATATAGCGGTGACGGGTCGAGTGACAGGCACATATAGCGGTGACGGGTCGCGAGGCAGCTGCCACTTGCGGTGACGCTTGAGTGACAGGCACATATAGCGGTGATGGGTCGCGAGGCAGCTGCCACTTGCGGTGACAGGTCGAGTGACAGGTGCATATAACGGTGACGGGTCGCGAGGCAGCTACCACTTGCGGTGACGGCTCGAGTGACAGGCACATATAACGGTGATGGGTCGCGAGGCAGCTGCCACTTGCGGTGACGGGTCGAGTGACAGGCACAGCGGTGACGGTCGCGAGGCAGCTGCCATGCGGTACGCGTGACAGGCACATATAGCGGTGACGGGTCGCGAGGCAGCTGCCACTTGCGGTGATGGGTCAAGTGACAGGCGCAAATAGTGGTGATGGGTCGCGAGGCAGCTGCCACTTGCGGTGACGCTTGAGTGACAGGCACATATAGCGGTGACGGGTCGCGAGGCAGCTGCCACTTGCGGTGACGGGTCGAGTGACAGGCGCATATAGCGGTGACGGGTCAAGTGACAGGCACATATAGCGGTGACGGGTCGCGAGGGTCACCACCACTAGTGGTGAGGGTGGACTGACAAGTCTCATTGGCAGCTGCCCCTGTCATGGAAAGATTTTACCCATATTGGGATGCAGGACAACCAGCTATAAGTTGCTGTCTAATATAACACCCAGGTCTTTAACTGTAGAGGATGAAGTAACAGTATATCCTTCTAAATGAAAATTGTATTCCAAGACATTTTGTGTACAGGTTTTTGGTCCAATAAGTAATACCTCAGTCTTTTCTGAATTTAATAGGAGAAAATTACAGGTCATCCAATATTTTATATCTTTAACACACTCTGTCAACTTGGATAATGTAGAGATGTCATCTGGTCGTGCTGAAATATATAACTAGTATCATCAGCATAACAGTGGAAACTAATTCCATGTTTTCTTATAATTACCAATTGGCAGCACATATATTGAGAATAACAGAGGGCCTAACACAGGTCCATGTGGCACTCCATAATTTACAGACGCTGTCGTAGATTTTCCCCCGTTTAAAAGGACAAAATGGTAACAGTCTGTTAGGTACGATCTAAACCACTAATTATGAATATTTACTATAAATATCTAAATGACCCTGTCCGTATTTATTTAAAAAAATGTATAGAGATTACAAGTATTAAAATTACTGAGTATTTTAGTATATTGTTTTACACAACATTTTAATGCGATTAAAATTTAATGTATAGCGCCACATTCTACTAATTTACTTCATCGAAACAGGTCAGAAAGTCTTCAGATGTGATCTGGGAGCTTTTTACCAGCAAAACAAAAACAAGTTTAGCCATAAAACATACACAATGATGGACAGAAATGGACTTTATTAGTGTTACATCTGTAAATATGAAATCAGATGATAACAATAATGTATTATAAAGAGGGTTCAGGACATAAAGATTTCGATCTTCAGTGCAACCCTCAAAATGTCCTCCATGTTAATTGACATAATGCAGTGAACATGATTGATAGACAATTCATATTTTATGTTGTACATATTCAATAATTAACTGCTTTACAAAAAGCAAAATAATACAATGTCATAGTCACCTGTATTTACAGTGTAGTAAATATACTTTTTCTATTTTTACACAAAAAAATATATTTACAGAGGTGAAGCTCTCCGCATAAAAAAGAAACTAAAGAGAACAATTATGTAAATTTTTGCATAACCTGAAGTGCCAAAAACGTAGTGTTTGAAATGTCCATCAGTCTGCCATTACTAAACCCATTCAACACTTGACCTTTCTGACATTAAGACGTACCGATGTGAAAGCAACTCATGAGTAGAATAAAATTGTCCCCAATACACACATTTCAACATGTCCAAGAGTCAAAATGGCACCATTGTATATGGGGTACGGATAAAAGTTAGATTTCAAGCTTGGATTTAATTTGAGAGAGAAATAAAACTACAACACAAACATCAGCACATATGACATAACATTTACATGACCAGAAAAGAAAATCTGTTGCAATCCCACAAACTCAAAACTGGATGGTACAGTCTTGCAGAGCCCAGAATGTTATAGTTCACCGACCAAAAGAAAGAAAATGTTCAGAAATAGGTGAAAGTAAACTTTGAAAAGAGCTTGAGAATTGTCCCACAAACAGCATGTTCTTGAATCATCTATTTGTTCAAGTTGTCATAACATACTGTAACCCAATGACATCTTGGTTGCCTTTCTCGGTTCTTTATATCTGGGTTTTGGAAAGGCAGTCCACACTGAGAGATCACAGTTTGGAAACAAATTAATGTTTCTCTTCTATGTATGTTTTTCTTGTACTATAAAGTTCAAAAGGGTACAAAGGGTAAATTCTTGAAATACTACATAAACGATTGTACATTTTCATTTTAGGGGACAGCTCGCAAATGTTTCCTCATTAGTGCTGACTCTTCAGGAAGCAAAATCATTCCTGCCCTAAAGGAAGCGACCACAAAAAAGTAAACATAGCAAGTAAATAAGATCAAATACAACTGAACAAAGGAATGGCACTTGGTTAATACTTTCTATCTATTACATTTAAGAAGGAAATTAGTGCTTTTAAACAGAATATACTTCAGGCCACCTTCAGGCAAAGTCTGTGATTCCATCATCATCATCATCAAAAAAAAAAAAAAAAGTTAATGTTCTATTATGCATAAACAAAAAAAATATTAGACTTCCTCCCATCTGGTGTCAAACAGTGACTGGTTTAAACAGAGGTGTTCAGTTTATTTTGATCCTGGCAAACACGGCTGGACAGTTTTAGAAGAACCTAAAGATTACCGTAAAAGCTGGGTTTAGCAGGAGTGAAGGAAAACTGCATAAAGTGCAGCACAATGTATATCAGAGGTCCAACAGGGGCTAAATCCTGCTGTGCTGCAGTTCTCATACAATCTTTTTGATGCTAGGTCTTTTAAAACTGCCAGTGCTGCGTTGTTTCTGGACCTGGCTGGCCGAGCCGTGGCGTGTGCGTCCGCTGGATGCCAGAACCGTGGTAGGGGACAGGTCCACCTTCTCTTTATCGATTCCTGCTCAAAGCAAAAACATACATGCATATATTATATATAGCCTATATTTTAACAGTCATTCAAAGCTTCTGTTCTTGAGGTTATAAGTGTGAAAGTTAAATTGAAGAGGATGAATGACCTTTCAGTCATAGGGCCCTATCATACACCCGGCGCAATGCGACGCCAGGCAAGTGTTTTTTGCTAGTTTCAGCCTGACGCAGTTACTTTCACGTCCAGCGCCATGTTGTTTAAATAGAAAATGCACTCGCGCCCATCTGTTCGCCCATGGGCGTGCTGGTCTGAAAACGAGGTGTGTTCAGGCTAGAGGTTTACACGGGTCCAAAAATTCGAACCCGGAGACCCGTAATGTGCTACACGGAACCATCTACTATTTCAAAAGCTGGACCCGGATCTGTGCAGTGAAAATGAATCCGAGAAATGCCAAAAACGTAGTACCCGGAACCAGCCTGGACCCGTCTGTTATTTGATAGCTGGAGCCGAACCCGGCAGGAAGACACAGACCCGACTGTCACATATTCCACAATAAACTGATATTAACAAGTCAATAAACAAGTTGCGAAAAAATATAACTTTTGGTCTCAGCCGTTACCTAACATTATAGCCATCGTCTCCCTTCCTTGTACCTGATTGTGCATTACAATCCTTGCTAAGAAAAAAGTTCTATCCATGTTATTCTTCTTTTGTTATTCCAAGCATGCTCAATTCACTCATCATTTCAGCTGTAAAAGTCCACTTTATGTCACGGTGACGGATGACAAATGCGAATTTACAGATTTGCATTTCGACTCAAGTTAACTCGCATAATAACTTTGACTGTTTGCCCTTTTAAAATAATAACGATTGCTCGTTCGGTGGCCGCTGACGTTAGCACCAAAACTTTAAGATTATACAAGACGGTTCATTCATATTATTTTTAGTCATCACAGTCACTGCGAAAGCTCGAGTTGCCATAGAAACAAAACACGACTGAGACTGCACTTGCACGTTAGCTGGAGCAACTTGAAATATGAGCTTTTTTACGCAATTTGAGCGTCATAGAAAACATTTATGTGACAGTTCACCTGAGATTTTGTTGCTGATTTGAAATATTATTTAAATATGAGTAGCCTACATTATTACCGTTTGCATTAAATCTGCCCGCTTTCTAACGGCTGAGAGAGAGAGCTTGTGTTTTTTCTTTTTTTAAACCTTATTTCCGACACTTTTCTTATCCTAATTTCACAATTTGCAAGTTACACAAAACACACAAGCCGTGCTGACTGACTCTGATCACGGCCAGGTGTTCTCCGATTCTGATCGACTCTGGTATTACACACAATGTTAAACAGACGTCAAACAGGGTCCACGGGTCTCGGGTGCTCTGTGTAGACCTCTAGTTCAGGTGCATTGTTGGCGTGTTGCTGTTTTGAGGCAACTGAAATTGACAGAGCCACTGACCAACTGAAACCTGGTCTGAAGTCAATAGTGCAGTATTTTTTTGTGTTATTTAAAGAATGCGTTAGTAATATGGGTCTATAGGCGGGTACATTCTGCTTATTACACACACAGGGATGCGCAGCAGCACACAAACATTTTTAAATATTAAAAATAAAAGGATTCCTCTCTGGAGAAGCGTTCAGTCTTTTCGCTTGCAAAAACACACCCTAAGTGCACCTGCGCCATGAGCTTCAGACCATGCGCTCAAATCGTTAAAATAGGGCCCATAGAGACCAACTAGATAGATACCACGCTCAGATGATACAAAAATTATAGCACACACATAGGTGGCAAAGCTGTTGCTTCACACATTGGGAGTGTGTACTGTCTAATATGGGTCAGACATTACATTTAGAGCATACATACACCATGGCCTGGTTTCACAAGCAGGGCTTAGGTTAAGCCAGGATTAGGCCTTAATTCAATTGGGACATTTAAGTAACTTTTATAAACATGCCTTAAAAAAAAAACATGACTGGTGTGCATCTTGAGACAAAACAACTGCACAGATACATTTTGAGATTTGTCAGTGCGAGTTGCTTTTAGTTAAAACAGCTCAAACATGCATTTTAGTCTGAGACATCTAGTGTGACGTTTTCGACGTGATTGCACAATCACTGGTGAGCGCAGAGCAGCGCAAGATGAGCAATTTAGGTTAAAGTATATTCATTTTTATTTTTTTTTAAATGACGATCGTTTCGCTAGATAAGACCCTATTCCTCGTCTGGGATCGCACAGAGCCTCTGAAGCCCTTCGAAGCGCTTTGAAACTGCACTGATTTGGGCCGTCAACGTTTTGGTTGATATGATGGAAGGCTATGATGGGGAGGCCCCTTTAAGGCCTGGTTTCACAGAGAGGGCTTAGATTACGCCAGGATTAGGCCTTAGTTCAATTAGTGCATTTAAGTAACTTTTATAAACTGCCTTAGGAAAAAACATTACTGATGTGCATCTTGAGACAAAACAATGGCACTGACATATTTTAAGATATGTCAGTGCAAGTTTCTTTCAGTTAAAACAGCTCAAACATGATTTTAGTCTAGGACTAGCTTAAGCCTTGTCTGTGAAATTCAAAAACATTTTGTCAGTGATTTTGTCAGTGTTTTTCCATAATGTTTCCAGTGTAGACAGAAACTTGTACTGTATAAGGGTTCATCTGCTACAAGTATCAGTATAGTTTTATTTAATGCCATGTCAGCATCTGTGGCTATCTTCATGGCAAAAACTAAATTACAAAACTACAGGAGTTACATATATTTTTATCGGCTACAAAGGGATTAAATATCAAGTACAAAGTATTGAGCAGAGTGCAGACAGATAGAAAACCGCAGGTTAAAATGAAGCAGGAAGTGTCAGGCAGAGAACTTCACACTGCTTGTACAGATCTTTTTCTTTAGACAGCATGCCAGTTGTGACAGTTGTTAAGGTGAGAGGCACCTTAAAATAAATATGCCTCATGTACTTCAATACAGACCTGGTGCATGCTGGGAGGTGGCCAGTGAGGTCATTGAATTCGAGAGGTTGAGGTTGGCAGTGATGGTGAGCTGGCTCTGGACAGGTGGAGGGTATGGAGAGGTGGGTGTTCGCAGACCCTCCTCGTTCGTTTCCTCATCGATGCCGGGCAAATAGGTGTCAATCAATGCATCCAGAAACTTGACAATCAGCTCTGCATAGTCTGGGAACTGAGTTTGCTGAGGGAAACAGAGAGCAGCAACTAATATACATATATACACAAACATAAACACACACTACCGGTCAAAAGATTGGAAACATGATTCGTGGTTTAATGTTTTTGAAAGAAGTCTCTTAATTTTACCAAGGCTGTATTTATTTGATCAAAATATAGTAAAGAGTAATACTGTGATATTATATTATTACTATTTAAATTAGCGGTTTCTGTTATAATATACTTTAAGCAGCCATTACTTCAGTCTTCAGTGTCACATGATCTTTCAGAAAGAAGATTATTTCTTATTAGCAATGTTAAAAACATTGTTTTTTTGGGGTGGGGAAATCATGATACACTGCCATTCAAAAGTTTGGGGTAAGATTAAAAAAAAAAAAAAAAAAAAAAAAAAGAAATTAACACTTATTTCACAAAAGTCACAATAAATTGATACAGTAAAGACATAAGAAATTAATAAATATTACAAAAAAGATATTCATAATAAATGCAGCTCTTTTAAAAAATTTTACTATTCAAAGAATCCTGAAAATCAAAATTTTGGGCATCAGCCATTTAGAATTTTGTAGCAAAATGCTGTATTTTACGAACGCATTAGCGGATCGTTATGAAACTCGGTATGGGTCATCGGCATGATGCCCTGAAGGAGCCTGAGAAGTTTCGAGCCAGCGCCAACTAGAGGTAAAATTAAATATTCACATGCTTATAACGTTGGATGTAGTTTTCACGGGAGTCATATCATTAAATTCCTGAATCCTTGCCAAGTCCAACGATACCAAGCATGCCAGGTTTCAACTTATGGTTAGTGCAACATTGCAATTTAGCACTTAAACAACTTTCGCAAATATCTTTGAAACCGTTAGTCCGATCGAGATGAAACCACCGTAGGAAAATCGGAATCTCAGCAGGCTACCTAGACGTTAAAGGCCAAATGTCAAAATTTTGATGGCAAGTGGCAAAAAAATGCAATCAAAGTCGGGTGTGTATAAACATCGCTGATTATAATGGGTTTTATTGCGCCGTTCACGTCTGGTGTAGACACGGTGTTAAACAATTATATGTTTTCGTTAAATAAATTGCCATATGGATAAAAAAAAAAAATAATACTATGAAAATAGTTTTAGTTATGACATTTTTCACTAGATTTAGTCTAGTTAGTTTTGTATCAAACATAATATAATTTTCATTTATTGAGATCTGCACAGCACATTTTTCCTCTTGGGCGAGCGATCCCATTTACCAGCCATTCAATGAGAACACGGGACAACGATGATGATACATTACAACAGAGCGTAGGTGCCAAAGCTGCTGTGGACCCGCTTGCCAGGAACACTCAGTGAGTGGCAGATCCGAAGAAAATTACCGTTGTTTGGCAAATAACCAAACATTAATTTACATACGCAAGCTTTATGGTACACCTCAAACAAGGATTTTATAATAATTTATAGTGTTAATACTAATCAGCAAGTCCACAAATGGCTCAGGTATGCAGAGAATTTGCAGCTTATATGGACCGCACACCACTGATATACAACATATTGCCAAAAGTTTTGGGACGCCTGCCTTTACATGCACATGAACTTCCCATTCTTAATCCGTAGGGTTTAATATGGAGTTGGCCCACCCTTTGCAGCTATAACAGCTTCAACTCTTCTGGGAAGGCTTTCTACAAGTTTTAGGAGTGTGTTTATGGGAATTTTTCTAGAAGCGCATTTGTGAGGTCAGGCACTGATGTTAGACGAGAAGGCCTGGCTCGCACTGTCTCTGCTCTATTTCATCCCAAAGGTGTTCAATCGGGTTGAGGTGCATGCCAGTCAAGTTCCTTCACACCAAACTCGCTCATCCATGTCTTTATGGACCTTGCTTTGTGCACTGGTATGCAGTCATGTTGGAACAGGAAGGAACAATCCCCAAACTGTTCCCACAAAGTTGAGAGCATGAAATTGTCCAAAATATCTTGGTATGCTGAAGCATTAAGAGTTCCTTTCACTGGAACTAAGTAAAACCCCTTAAAAAAAAAAAAAAAAAAAAAAAAAAAAAAAAAAACCATAATCCCCCCTCCACCAAACTTTACACTTGGCACAATGCAGTCAAGCAAGTACCATTTTTCTGGCAACCGCCAAACCCAGACTCGTCCATTGGACTTGCCAGACCTAGAAGCATGATTCGTGACACTCCAGAGAACACGTATCCACTGCTCTAGAGTCCAGTGGCCGCGTGCTTTACACCACTGCATCTGATGCTTTGCATTGCACTTGATGTAAGGCTTAGATGCAGCTACTCGGCCATGGAAACCCATTCCATGAAGCTCTCTACACACTGTTATTGAGCTAATCTGAAGGCCACACAAAGTTTGGAGGTCTGTAGCTATTGACTGCAGAAATTTGGCAATTTTTGCGCACTGTGCACCTCAGCATGCGCTGATCCCACTCTGTGATTTTACGTGGCCTACCACTTCGTGGCTGAGTTGCTGTTGTTCCCAATTGCTTCCACTTTGTTATACCACTAACAGTTTACCGTGGATATTTAGAAGTGAGGAAATTTCACAAATGGACTTATTGCACAGGTGGCAACCTATCACGGTACTACGCTTGAATTCACTGAGCTCCTGAGAGCGACCCATTCTAGCACAAATGTTTATAGACGCAGTCTGCAAGCCTACATGCTTGATTTTATACACCTGTGGCCATGGAAGTGATTGGAACACCTGAATTCAATGATTTGGAGTGGTGTCCCAATACTTTTGGCAATATAGTGTATATATAAAAACATATTGTTAATGTTTTTCTCTTGCACTTTGAGAACAAATTCAGTGTCACTTACCTTAGAGAAAGGACCAGCAAACCTCCAGAGTCCATTAAACCCAAAAGCTGTGGAGGTAAGTAAAAATTTTATAGAATCTGAGTACTCACTCACTAGACTCGGTGTACCCACTCAGTCACTCATTCATTTATTACAGCATGATTTTCACAGATTCTCATTGGACTCTAGCAATCATAGATCCTTCATCTGCCCATCAGACTCTCACATCCACCTATCAGATTCTCACATTTACGGATCAGACTCACATCCACTGATCCTGCATTGCTCAAACTGAGTATCATCTCAATCCTTAATCAGATTAAACATGAAACAAGTTTTGGATGTGCGCATGTATATGAGAGATGTGAGATGCTTTACTTTGCAGGTAGGATGTTTGGTACTGAGGTGGCGACTCTTCATGATAAACTACATTCTGCACAATTCCATGGACTGGGTTCAGAAGATTTGGGTCCTGACACAGTGACAACAGTGTATTAATCTTTGAATCCAGGAGGTTGTGACTGAAATAAAAAGCAAAACACAACAATGAGAGTCTAATTTCATCATTCAATGCAATATGTACTGAAGAGCAGGTACATTTGGACTTACACAACAGGAAAAACCTTTGGGAAGACAACACTGGCCTCAGCTAAAAACTCATACAGGACCCTCTGCTCAAATTCATCCGATGTGTTTTTCACCTGAGTGGCCTGAAAAAAAATTCAGAGGATGAATGCATGTTTAAAGGAAATGGTGGGGTAAGGGGACAGGAAGTGACACGAAGACTTCAGAGTAACAGGAAATTATAGAAAAAGTAACACATATTTAAATTATAAAATGCAAATTGATCTGTGAATGAGGAACTGAATTTTTTTTTTTTTTCCGAGAAAGAGAGTTTACCAGCACAGTCAGAAGCAGAGCCTGGACTTTGGGATCTGTGAGAACTTCCTCATTAAGCAGAACATTGGACTCAGACACGGAGACCTTCCGCAAGTGGTGATGGGAAATTCTTGGGGTTTCTTTCAACAGGAAACAAAAAGTTATAAATGGATGCAAACACTGAGATTCATTCACATCTTTGTGAACCTCACCAATTTCATATTCATTTTCAGCCACTCTCCTCATCTTGGGCGGCGTTGTGATACCTGACTCTATTTCAGGCCTCTTCGGTGCTTTGCTGTCTGACATCAGGTGGTCAAAGCTTTTTCTCGTGCCTAAGGAAAACATTTTAAGAACATTAAAACCACTATACCAAACTAATCTAATATATAAAAGCATAAAGGTATACACAGATCAGGCATAACATTATTACCACCTTCCTAATATTGTGTTGGTCCACCTTTTGCTGCCAAAACAGCCCTGAACTGTCAAGGCATGGACTCCACTATACCCCTGAAGATGTGCTGTGGTTTCTGGCACCAAGATGTTAGCAGCAGATCCTTTAAGTCCTGTAAGCTGCGAGGTGGGACCTCCATCGACTGGACTTGTTTGTTCAGCACATCCCATAGATGGGATTTTGGAGGCCAAGTCAACACCTCAAACTTGTGCTTTTTTTTTTCCATGAAAGGGTGTACATGGTCTGCAACAATGCTTAGGTAGGTGATATGTGTCAAAGTAACATCCACATGGATGGCAGGACCCAAGGTTTCCCAGCAGAACATTGCCCAAAGCATCAGACCAGGAACACCCCACAAGAGCTGCAGTTTTGGAGATGCTCTGAACCAGTCGTCTAACCATCACAATTTGGTCCTTGTGAAACTTGCTCAAATCCTCACGCTTGCCCATTTTTCCTGCTTCTAACAACTTTGAGGACAAAATGTTCACTTGCTGCCTAATATATCCCACCCACTAACTCTCTCTCTAGGTGCCATGATCAGTGCTATTCACTTCATAATTCACGGTCATAATGTTATGCCTGATCGGTGTATATGACATTGTTTTCTTAATAAATTACCCAGAAGCTTCTTTGTGTTGACCTGGGAGGGTTGCCCCATGTCCAGGCTCATGGATTTGCGTGTTCGTGGGCTGATTTGGCCTACTATGGGGTACTGGGCCACCAAGTACCGCTCTGAGACCTTCGGGGATGCCCATAGCTGGCATTCTCGCAGCATTCTGGATGATAAAGTTCATGATTTATGAACTAGGATGTAAAAAGTTAGCATTTCACAAAAGGGGATGGGTGTGAAGTTACCCTGATCTTCTGTCTAGGTGGTACCTGCAGGTGGGATCCTCATGATGTACAGAGTACATATCCATGGGAACATTCTCCATGGTAACATCAGAGAGTAGCAACAACTTCCTGTGTTTCAGGCTGCAGCGGCTTCGCACTTCTTCTGACACTGGGAGGAGAGCTATACAAGTGCGCAACATTACTCACTATACTGGACCCTAAATAATCAACGTGAAGACAACCCAGACAAGGAAAGGTGAGATAGTAGTGGTTTCCTTACCTGCCAGATATGCCACGCTCTGTGTGTTCACCTCAAACTTGTCACAGTTCAGGTGCTTTCCTACCAAGGCCAACAGCGTGTGCAGGATACGGATGGTTCGCGCCACCGTAGTGGGGGAGGGGTGTCGGAACCCTGCCAAAACAAAACAGAAATGTGATAGTTTCCCAACCAACACACAAAATGTTTGAATATTTTTGCATGAAACCCATTTATTTACCTTTCAACAGGTGCCCGACCAAAGCAAAATTAAAGTTAGAGTTGAAGTTGAGACCAACAAAATGGTCCATCTGTTTGCAGTGCCATTCCAAAGGCTGACGAATCTCCATAAATACCTCCTCAGGACTCTGAGAGATAGACAGGACAAATCCTTCACTAGTTCTTTTTGTTGTTTCAAATCACAAAATCAACAAAATGTTGTTTGAAATGGTTTTAAATGGAGAATAGCATGCTACAATGTAAACTACAAAATTCCAACTTCCCAAAAATCTTTATTTTTCAAGTACCCAAAAGCATGTTTTTGGTTCCTATTGCCACTGTAGAACTACCCTATTTACAAGTGTATTTTTCATCCATGATTTATTTAATAAGAGGTGGTTTCCGATATAGTGTTGTCCTACATGTTTGTATATGTGCTGCAATTTGACATATAAGAGTGTTAAATTAGAACCTTGTCGTTGAAGACTCGTAGATTATCGAGTGTGTGTAGGTTCTGTTCCAGCAAAGCGGTTCCAGCAGAGTACAGATTCACCTCATCCAACTGCAGCACAGCCACAGCCACCCAGAAGAGCGCTTTGTGCATCGGTGAGTCCTGAACGACACCCACACAGTTAAACAAGTCGCATGTCTCTTTCTCTCGCACACACATTTTTAGAAGAGCACTGTAATTTAATACCTTGTTGAGCAGAGGCTGTAGTTTAGTGAGGGCAATGACGGTGGCTTCGATCAGCACCTGGCTATTACAGTTATCAGGACTCTTCAGGCAGCTCTCCAAACCCTGAGAATAAAAAACAACAACAGTTCTTCTTAAATGACAGAACACATCAAAGCTAGATGACAACTGAGATGATCAGCACAGGATCATCTAATACTTTCCAGAGCAGAGCAAAAACAGTACACAGTACAGCTTATGAATTGTGACTTGACTCATTTTCATGGTTAGCCCATGTTTGGTTTAAGGGAAGCCAGACAGTTTAGACAGGTTCTGACCCGGTCGATGCTGAGGAGAGGGCTGGCCTTGCTCAGGATTCGTATGATTTGTTTCATTTGGGTATGAGTGACCCGTTTACTGATGCAGCCAAATACCACAAGAGCCCGTGGTTGCAAGGATGGATTATATTGAAAAGCAAACCTGCACATTAAAAACACACACATATTCATCATGAATCTGCATTAAACTTTTTATTAATTACTAATAAATTATTTCATAATTCATCTGTATAGAGCAGTTTGCATACTTCTGTGCCAGATCGGTCCACTGGTCTAGCCATTTACAGCCTGGAATGTCCCTCATACATGCCTAAAACACAAAGGGAAAAACCCAGTCAAACCCTGTGACACACTTTTAACCAGTATGTAATGCTTTACAACAAACACAGGAAAATATATAGAGAAATGAAACACAACTGAGCAGATGCACAACATTTGATCTTTATTATGTTTTCCAGTAACTAAACCTTATCCTGTGAACATGCAAAAGTTACTTCTAACAGACCTGCTAGCCCTTTGTTGAAAGAACATTGCAAAATTATCTTATAATAAGTATAATAATGCCAAAAAAGCTTGTTGAACTGCACTACTTGAAGAAATATGCATTGCTTTAACCATGCTTGCATTTTAATGCATTGTATTTTTAGGGCTTGCATTTTTATGGGCTGAAATTGTATATTCATGGTTGTATATTCAACATTTCACACACATTTTCATTATTAAAAACTCAATAATCCATATTCACCTCTCAGATTTCCCTTCCAAAATACAAAAATACAACCTATGATATTCCGACAGGCAATTTTCGGTCCATTTTATTTCGTTTTACAAATTCGCTTCCACAAATTCAGTGGTTCAAATTCGACAGAAAATTTAACAGTTCACATCCGGGAATAGCAGTAGATTACCGAGCATAATCTCCATCTGCTGTTAGTCAACCTCACCAGCAGGTGGTACAAGCGGCTGTTGACGAAGACCAGAGCAACAATGTAGAGAGTCATTCATTCATTAAAGGGTTAGCTCACCCAAAAATTAAAATTCTGTCATTAATTACTCACCCTCATGTCGTTCAACACCCGTAAGAGCTTTGTTCATCTTCAGAACATAAATAAAGGTATATTTTTGTTGAAATCCGATGGCTCAGAAAGGCCTCCATTGGCAGCAATGGAGAAATTGACATTTCCTCTCTCCAGACCCATAAAAGGTACTAAAGTCCATCTCTCAGGTTCTACAATCATCTTATGAAGCGATGAAAATAGTTTTTGTGCACAAAAAAAAAAAAAAATCTAAATAACTTTATTTGACAAGTTCTTGTCTTCCATCTGGGCCTCTGATGTGAACTCACGAAGCATCACGACGCATGCACGAGAATATGATGTAGAGCCTTTCATTTTGCGGCTTTGATAAGGCATTTTTACGTGCACTTATTCATTTCTCACGGTTCGGGGATCCAGAAAATGCACACTTTAGCACCATTTTGAGCACTACGCCAAGACCTAAAGCACAATCAACGTAGAATTCAACAGCTTAGATATGGCGCGTATTCTCGAGCATGCGTCGTGGTGATTCGTGAGTTCACGTCAGAGGCCCAGACGGAAGACAAGAACTTGTTGAATAATTTGTGAGCACAAAAACTATTCTCGTCGCTTCATAAAATTATTGTATTGTAGTGAGATGGACTTTGTAATGACGTCTTTAGTATCTTTTATGGGTCTTGAGAGAGGAAATGTCATTGCTGCCAATGGAGGCCTTTCTGAGCCATCGGATTTCAACAAAAATATCTTCATTTGTGTTCAGAATATGAACAAAAGTCTTACGGGTGTCGAACGACATGAGGGCAAGTAATTAATGACAGAATTTTCATTTTTCGGTGAACTAACACTTTAAATAGATTTACAGAAATGGAGCAAGCAATACGTATTTGTGATGATTATCAGGGCCAGTATATATATACAAAAGACACAAAAGTTCACGGTTACTTTTGTACATGTAAGCAGCTTTCTCTACCGTGAATGAGATTATAATCTTATTTCCCAATGCTGATGTACAGATCAAACATCTGAGGTAGGCATCTATTTCTCTCGGTTGTTTAGTTTCCTTAACTTTATCGCAGTGATGTGCTGCAGTACTGGGGGTTCCCTCATTACATCATTCTTCAGGATTCCCCTGCCGTCTGGACGCGCTTAATGTAGCATAATACAGTGATAGAAAAGACCAAGCTCGCACCTTATTGGGGATGTAGGCTATCCTATAGGCTACAGGCAAGCAGGTGGACTCAGAATTTGAACATAACACACAAAGTTTCAGGCGTTTCCCAGTGATAAACTGCCATAAAGTTGGCTTGACAATGGGTGTATCTCAATCAGCTCCCTAGTTCAGTAGTCAGTCACTGATTCAAGATTCAAGATTCAAGAGTTTTATGTGTCACATACACAGTTATATACAGAATATACAACCGGCAGTGAAATGTAAACAGGTCCGCTCCATGGACAGTGCAAATTCACAGTTAAAAACACAAGGGGGAAATTATAATAGAAATAGGATAAAAAAGTACTATATATATATATCTGTAGAATTATAAATAATCAAGTCAAGTAGAAGAAAAAAGTAAAAAAATAAGAATAAAGAAGTGGAATAAAATAAGTGAGGTAAACTGTGCAGTGAGTAAACTGTAGACTTATAAATATGTGGTTAACAAATGTATAAAGAGTATAATGTGCAAACAGGTTTATAACAGGTTGTTACACAGTAACAACAAGAACAGAAAGTGCAGTGCAATGTCAGTGTATCGATGTTTATCCTGAAGTGAAGTCACGTGATGTTAAGTGACTGAGTTCAGGAGTCTGATGACCTGGGGGAAGAAGCTCCTCCTGAGTTTCTCAGTTTTGGCCATCAGGCTACGGAAGCGCTTACCAGATGGTAGCAGCGTGAAATGAGGGTTTGCAGGGTGATCCGAGTCCTTGATGATTTTAGTAGCTCTACCTTTGCAGCGTTTGGTGTAGACATCCTGCAGAGATGGGAGAGCTGACCCTGAGATACGCTTGGATAAGCGCACTACTCTTTGCAGGGCTTTGCGGTCATGACTGGTGCTGTTCCCATACCACGCTGTGATGCACTGAGTTAATACACTTTCTATCGCCCCTAAATAGAAAGTTTTCAGGATAGCTGGTGAAACCCTGAATTTCCTCAGCTGGCGCAGGTGGTACAGTCTTTGCCTGGCTTTTTTCACCTGTGTCTGAATGTGAGCAGTCCAGGTCAGGTCCTCGGAGATGTTTACTCCCAGGTACTTGAAGCTGCTCACTCTCTCTACTGGTGACCCGCTGATCATGAGAGGGGCGTATGTCCATTGCTGTCTCTTCCTGAAGTCCACAATCTTCAGTTTTAACTCAGTGCATCACAGCGTGGTATGGGAACAGCACCAGTCATGACCGCAAAGCCCTGCAAAGAGTAGTGCGCTTATCCGAGCGTATCTCAGGGTCAGCTCTCCCGTCTCTGCAGGACGTCTACACCAAACGCTGCAAAGGTAGAGCTACCAAGATCATCAAGGACTCTAATCACCCTGCAAACCCTCATTTCACGCTGCTACCATCTGGTAGCGCTTCCAAGCCTGATGGCCAAAACTGAGAGACTCAGGAGGAGCTTCTTCCCCAGGCCATCAGACTCCTGAACTCAGTCACTTAACATCACGTGACTTCACGTCAGGATAAACATCGATACACTGACATTGCACTGCACTTTCTGTTCTCGTTGTTACTGTGTAACAACCTGTCATAAACCTGTTTGCACATTATACTCTTTATACATTTGTTAACCACATATTTATAAGTCTACAGTTTACTCACTGCAAAGTCTACTTCAATTATTTTATTCCACTTTATCCTTATTTGTTACCTTTTTTTCTCTTGACTTGATTATTTATAATTCTACAGATATAGATATATATATATATATATATATATATATATATATATATAGAGAGTACTTTTTTATATCCTATTTCTATTATAATTTCTTCCTTGTGTTTTTAACTGTGAATTTGCACTGTCCATGGAGCGGACCTGTTTACATTTCACTGCCGGTTGTATATTCTGTATATAACTGTGTATGTGACAAATAAAACTCTTGAATCTTGAATCATTTCTTTGATCTTGCCAACATTCAGAGAGAGACCGTTGTCCTGGCACCATGATGTTAGATGCTCCACCTCGTCCAAGTATGCCGTCTCATTCTTGGAAATGAGGCCCAGGACAACAGTATCATCAGCAAATTTGATGATAGAGGTGGAGCTGTGTGTGGACAAACAGTCATGCGTGTAGAGAGAGTAGAGCAGAGGACTCAGGACACAGCCCTGTGGAGCTCCCACACTCAGGGAGGTGGAGGTGGAGGTGGACTGGCCTATTCTCACCACCTGAGGCCTGCCAGTGAGGAAGTCCTCAATCCAGTGGCAGAAAGAAGGATTCAGGCCGAGATCCAGGAGTTTGGAGGTTAGCTTGATGGGTGTTAAAGGCTGAGCTATAGTCATTAAATAGCAGCCTTACGTAGTTCCCACTTTTGCTGTCGATGTTCCCACTTTTTGCTTCGAGATCAGGGAGTCAGCTATTTTAAGGGCTGTCTCAACTGCAGAATCCTTCCAGTGCACTGAAATGTTCGCTCCCTAAAAAGTCCCACAATGCACCGCAAAACTCAGGGTCACATCTAAAGATGCTCACTATGCTCCCTTAACGGAAGTTCTGAAGAGTGAAACTCAAATCATGTGAGCCAACTTGCGTGATTTCACAAGTTTATTATATTTCAGCATAATCATACATCGTTAGACAGGTAATGAACACAATCACAATGTACTTTAAATAACAAGTAATGTCAGAAAGATATAAGCTCTGCTGTTGTTCATAAATACCAGTAATGATGTTGTACAATGAGGACGTTGTCACTTCGCCGGAAATAGTGTCATCAGTGTCCCAATGTGTAGTGAGCCAGTGTCTTTTACTGTCCTCACCAGTGCCTGAACCTGTGTACATGATATACTGATTCACGAGCTCGGGAGCTAGGGAACTGAATGAGACACACCCAATGACGTTGGACGATAGTCCCACATTTAGAGACAGTCTCTAAAGTTACATATGATGCATTTACACGTTTCTAATTTCTTTAATTTAAAAAATTTAAAAGGTGTGCATCATGCCTGATACCTACATGAACATTTTACAGTTGGTTTTATGAGTTATTCTCTTCAAATGCTAGTGAGGTTAGAAATGTGTATACACGTCATATGTAACTTTAGAGACGGTCCCTAAATGTGCGACTATCTATGTGTGGTAGAGAAAGCTGTACAAAATTGTGTACACTTCAATACATGTACAAAAGTAACCATGAAGACTTAAATGTAAACACTGCTTTTGTGTCTTTATCAGCTTTTCCATATATATATATATATATATATATATATATATATATATATATATGTATGTGTGTGTGTGTGTGTGTGTGTGTGTGTGTGTATATATACACACACACACACACTCACCTAAAGGATTATTAGGAACACCTGTTCAATTTCTCATTAATGCAATTATCTAATCAACCAATCACATGGCAGTTGCTTCAATGTATTTAGGGGTGTGGTCCTGGTCAAGACAATCTCCTGAACTCCAAACTGAATGTCAGAATGGGAAAGAAAGGCGATTTAAGCAATTTTGAGCGTGGCATGGTTGTTGGTGCCAGACGGGCCGGTCTGAGTATTTCACAATCTGCTCAGTTACTGGGATTTTCATGCACAACCATTTCTAGGGTTTACAAAGAATGGTGTGAAAAGGGAAAAACATCCTGTATGCGGCAGTCCTGTGGGCGAAAATGCCTTGTTGATGCTAGAGGTCAGAGGAGAATGGGCTGACTGATTCAAGCTGATAGAAGAGCAACTTTGACTGAAATAACCACTCGTTACAACTGAGGTATGCAGCAAAGCATTTGTGAAGCCACAACACGCACAACCTTGAGGCGGATGGGCTACAACAGCAGAAGACCCCACCGGGTACCACTTATCTCCACTACAAATAGGAAAAAGAGGCTACAATTTGCACAAGCTCACCAAAATTGGACAGTTGAAGACTGGAAAAATGTTGCCTGGTCTGATGAGTCTCGATTTCTGTTGAGACATTCAGATGGTAGAGTCAGAATTTGGCGTAAACAGAATGAGAACATGGATCCATCATGCCTTGTTACCACTGTGCAGGCTGGTGGTGGTGGTGTAATGGTGTGGGGGATGTTTTCTTGGCACACTTTAGGCCCCTTAGTGCCAATTGGGCATCGTTTAAATGCCACGGCCTACCTGAGCATTGTTTCTGACCATGTCCATCCCTTTATGACCACCATGTACCCATTCTCTGATGGCTACTTCCAGCAGGATAATGCACCATGTCACAAAGCTCGAATCATTTCAAATTGGTTTCTTGAACATGACAATGAGTTCACTGTACTAAAATGGCCCCCACAGTCACCAGATCTCAACCCAATAGAGCATATTTGGGATGTGGTGGAGCAGGAGCTTCGTGCCCTGGATGTGCATCCCACAAATCTCCATCAACTGCAAGATGCTATCCTATCAATATGGGCCAACATTTCTAAAGAATGCTTTCAGCACCTTGTTGAATCAATGCCACGTAGAATTAAGGCAGTTCTGAAGGTGAAGGGGGTCAAACACAGTATTATTATGGTGTTCCTAATAATCCTTTAGGTGAGAGTATATTTTATATATATATATATATATATATATATATATATATATATATATATATATATATATATATATATATATATATATATATATATATATATATATATATATACACACACACACACACACACACACACATACATACATACATACATACATACATACACATACTGGCCCTGATAGTGATCACAAATACTTATCGCTTGCTCCATTTCTGTAAGTCTATTTAATGAATGAATGACTCTCTCTACATTGTTGCTCTGGTCTTCGTCAACAGCCGCTTGTACCACCTGCTGGTGAGGTTGACTAACAGCAGATGGAGATTATGCTCGGTAATCTACTGCTATTCCTGCAGTTCCCGGATGTGAACTGTTAAATTTTCTGTCGAATTTGAAACACTGAATTTGTAGAAGCGAATTTGTAAAGCGAGAAATAAAATGTTATAGGTTGTATTTTTAAACCGAATGAATATTTTGAAGTGAAATCTGAGAGGTGAATATGAATTATTGAATTTTTAATAATGAAAATGTGTGAATGTTGAATATACAACCATGTTGAATTTCAGCCCATAAAAATGCAAGCCCTAAAAATACAATGCATTAAAATGCAAGCATGGTTAAAGCAATGCATATTTCTTCAAGTAGTGCAGTTCAACAAGCTTTTTTGTTTCAAAAAACATTATTACAAACCCAATTCCAAAAAAGTTGGGACACTGTACAAATTGTGAATAAAAACAGAATGCAATGATGTGGAAGTTTCAAATTTCAATATTTTATTCAGAATACAACATAGATGACATATCAAATGTTTAAACTGAGAAAATTTATAATTTGATAAGTTGATTTGAAATTTCATGGGATCAACACATCTCAAAAAAGTTGGGACAAGGCCATGTTTCCCACTGTGTGGCATCCCCTCTTCTTTTTATAACAGTCTGCAAACGTCTGGGGACTGAAGAGACAAGTTTCTCAAGTTTAGGAATAGGAATGTTGTCCCATTCTTGTCTAATACAGGCTTCTAGTTGCTCAACTGTCTTAGGTCTTCTTTGTGGTATCTTCCTCTTTATGATGCGCCAAATGTTTTCTATGGGTGAAAGATCTGGACTGCAGGCTGGCCATTTCAGTACCCGGATCCTCCTTCTACACAGCCATGATGTTGTAATTGATGCAGTATGTGGTCTGGCATTGTCATGTTGGAAAATGCAAGGTCTTCCCTGAAAGAGACTACGTCTGGATGGGAGCATATGTTGTTCTAGAACTTGGATATACCTTTCAGCATTGATGGTGCCTTTCCAGATGTGTAAGCTGCCCCACACGCACTCATGCAACCCCATCCCATCAGAGATGCAGGCTTCTGAACTGAGCGCTGAGAACAACTTGGGTTGTCCTTGTCCTCTTTAGTCCGGATGACATGGCGTCCCAGTTTTCCAAAAAGAACTTCAAATTTTGATTCGTCTGACCACAGAACAGTTTTCAACGTTGCCACAGTCCATTTTAAATGAGCCTTGGCCCAGAGAAAACGCCTGTGCTTCTGGATCATGTTTAGATATGGCTTCTTTTTTAGAGTTTTAGCCGGCAACGGCAAATGGCACGGTGGATTGTGTTCACCGACAATGTTTTCTGGAAGTATTCCTGAGCCCATGTTGTGATTTCCATTACAGTAGCATTCCTGTATGTGATGCAGTGCCGTCTAAGGGCCCGAAGATCACGGGCATCCAGTATGGTTTTCCAGCCTTGACCCTTACGCACAGAGATTGTTCCAGATTCTCTGAATCTTTGGATGATATTATGCACTGTAGATGATGATAACTTCAAACTCTTTGCAGTTTTTCTCTGAGAAACTCCTTTCTGATATTGCTCCACTATTTTTGGCCGCAGCATTGGGGGGAACTGGTGATCCTCTGCCCATCTTGACTTCTGAGAGACGCTGCCACTCTGAGAGGCTCTTTTTATACCCAATCATGTTGCCAATTGACCTAATAAGTTGCAAATTGGTCCTCCAGCTGTTCCTTATATGTACATTTAACTTTTCCGGCCTCTTATTGCTACCTGTCCCAACTTTTTTGGAATGTGTAGCTCTCATGAAATCCAAAATGAGCCAATATTTGGCATGACATTTCAAAATGTCTCACTTTCAACATTTGATATGTTATCTATATTCTATTGTGAATAAAATATAAGTTTATGAGATTTGTAAATTATTGCATTCCTTTTTTATTCACAATTTGTACAATGTCCCAACATCTTTGGAATTGGGTTTGTATACTTCCATACTTAACAACGCAACAAGTGTCCACAATAAATACAAAATGCTGTGCAAAAGCAACAAAAATCTGGTATTAAATAAATAGCTATATAAAGCAGGATTTAGCATCAATATGATGTTTAAAAGTCTTTCCGTCTTCATTAGTCTACTTAAGACAGAAGAGATGTGATTTATTGCTTGCTGCTTTACAAGGTATAACTTACCTCCATGATCTCCAGCAATGCTTCAGTAACCGTCTCCAGGGATGACAGAGCAAAGGTCTCCCTCTCATAGGAGCCTGGAGAGAAAGAACGATCCCTGTAGCTAGAACGAAAGGCAATGACCGCAGCAGATTTGACCTTGCTGATGCCGAACAGCAGGTAGAACTTTGGCAGGGAGAACTCTGTCAGACTTAGACGCAACACCTGCTTGGTCTCCTCTGCACAGCAGAAAAACAAGACATTTCAGTAATCAATAACTCACTGATGCATGAAAACATCTCTCAAGGGCATTGACATCCTCTTACCGCTGAAGCACAGCTGGGAGCATGTGCAGAGGGAATGGATGATGTTGATAACCAAGCCATGCGTGGATGCCCGCAGCGACAGAGGCCCCGTGGCCACCAGCAGGGTCACAACATGGAAGAGGTAGGGCAGGTGAGCGGCTACATCCAGAGAGTTGTTGAAGGACAGCATGAGCATGTACCTGGCCAGGATGGCGATGTCATCCCACATCAGGTGCTGCTCCAACGTTGGTGTGGGTGATAGACACGTCTTATCGATGATTTTACACATCCGAATGATCACCTGTGGGTAAGTGCGACGGCATAATTAATAGATAATAATAATCCCATAAAACTGCTGAATTTAGAAGAGAGAACGGTTGTTACCGTACACTAAAACGATTAAAGTATTAAAGTTTCAGTAAATGGAAAATAAGATAAAATAAAAAATAAATTGAAAAACGTAAACTAAAATTTTTTTTTTTTTTTATATGAGAAAAGCACATACAATTACTAAAACTTTAAATATAAAAATAAAAGCTAATTCAAATGATTAATAAATACTATAATATACTAGAATATATAAATAATACTAAATAACAACCGACAGCTCAATATATGCAAGAATACGGAAGAAATTAAATATAGAAACAAAAACATATTTCCTGTAACAGGAAAACCAGCAGTCAGGAAATAGTTCTGCTTGAGAATTAAGAAGTTGTTTCAATTAAATATTCATATGTTAAGTCTGTCTGGTTCACAGAACCCAGCTGAGCTCAATGAACCAACCTCAAGTCCATGACCTGAGCGCCATAAAATCTCATGACAAAGAGAGAAATAGAGACAGGCAACCAGAGTGGTTAAAGAGAGCAAGAACAATGGCGAGAGAAGAAGAAACAAACCAAACCACATCTGTGAGTCACACTGCGCTCATGTTTGGGGTTGCAGTTTTACATGTTCAGAAGCATTCTCAAAATTTGGTCCTTGGCCTGTTCAAGTTTCTCCTGGTCTAAATGTAATGTTAAGAAACTTTACACTTTTTCAGCTTTAAGCTTTTCAGCTACCAATTATATTCATGAACATCACCTTGCTAGACACCAGTTTGACGTTGCCAGAGGCCAAAGCGACTGCGGTGTCTGCCATTACTTCAGCTTTGATGGATCCGAGACCTCCTGTCGCACTGGTTTTTATAAAACTGTCCAGAACTACATCAAGTAGATCTGTTATCTGTAGACACAGGAAGCTGCCATCAGCTCAACATTGACATGAGTAATGCTCTCTAAAGTCAAATTAATTGCAAACACGACAGTGCAAGTAAATATATTTAAGGAAGCGAGTGCTACATGAATATGCAATACAAATAGCAACGTGTTCATCTTCTAAAAATATGTGTGTAATTCACGAGGTTTCACCATGCAGCTCTTCGTAAGCCTTAACATTTCCCCAGCAAAACCCTAAATAAGATGCCATCAGTTCTGTTACATTAACTATTTTTAATGAATGCATTTACATTTAACTATTTTAAGATTATTTCTGTTACCTGTCCCAAGCTCCCCCAGATCTTGGCCTGAATAGATGGATACATCTGCTTTTCATTGATCGTCATGGTAATGAGTTTGTCCAGAATTGCAGTAACTCGTTGGCGCTTGGCATCGTCGCTGTGCTTGCAGAAGCGTACCAGGTTCAGCAGCCAGGGAGTCATGTACTCCAAACACAGGTGCTTTAGTTCTATACCTGCATACATGGAGGAAAGTCATTGGTTAGCAGAAAACTTCCATACTTGAGTGTTCCTGGACCCTGTTGTGCTAAATATTCCACATCATTATCTCTAGACAATTCGTTCATTCTTGTAGACATAACTGAAAAAAGCAAATACACAGTCGGTATAAACATTTGTGGACTAATGATGCCTTTAAGTAGCATTTGAAGTAGGAACTTCCTATTAGGATTTCAAGGTGAAACAGAATGCAAATAATGATCCGAAACAGCTGGGGGATCATCAGGGTCTTCTGAAAGTTTAATTAAGGGCTTAATGGGGCACTAACTGGACTTGCTGAAACCAGAGATACACTCCTCCAGGAACTCCAGGGTCAGGTGAGGCTCATTAGCTGCTAGAGTCTTGCTAATGGACACGATGAAAAGGGTGTTATTGGCAGGGATGCAAAGGCCAGAGGTCTCCAAAAGTTGGCCTTCAATCTTCAGGTTAAAGGTGCAAGTTAAGGCACACAGGAGGTTATAAGCGGCAGACCTTTTAACAAAACAGAGAGAAACAATATTCAGGCATGAAATGCCAGGAATACACTGGTAAATATCTGACCGCTGTTGTATGAATTGTATAATTCATCACCTTAAACTAGGGTCAGAGCTGCCCAGGTTGAGGAGGGCGATGTTGAGAAGAGTCCCCGGAACATCTTTGGGCCTGATCTTGGTGTGCTGGGGGATGGAGTCAGGCTGGGAGAGCTCCCAGCGCGTACGGATGTGGATAGTCGAGTGAACTATGCTCTCACACTCCTGGTAAATGAAGGTCAATGGTGTACCCTGGTTAGCGATGGTTAGCGTGAACTGATTTTCATCCACTAGGCAGATCTCTTCAATCTCTGAGGCGTAGTAGATGTCGTTGAGGATGACAGCCTGACCCAAGACTCGTATTCGATCGGCTGAGGTCACCTGCACTGCCGTACTGCCCACCTGGAGAAGAGCAATCAAAACTATTGAAATAAAACATAAAAAGTGAAACCGAGCTAAGTATTCATGTGTTCATCTTCACACACCTTAATGGACACTTTGGTGTCTTTGTTGGACAGTCTTACGGCATTGTGAAAGACCTTCAGGTCTTCTTCTAGTGCAAGAGTAGCCGCTGGAAGCTTCTGTTCCTCTGGCTCCACATGGTCAGCCAGCCGTGCAGGTGAGTCAATGAACAATAACTTTTTACTGCCCTTAAGGCCCGTCAGCAGTCTCTCATGGTATTTGGTGTATTCTCGTACCCATGTGTTACAGTTATAGATGTAGATGGCGGCCACGTTCTCATAAGCAAAACCCGGAAAGACAACAAACCATTTGGAGAGGAAGTCGGTCTTGAAGCGATTGCTGGGGCCAGCATGGGTCAAGTCCACCACTAGCTCGTAGGGTTTGGCGTAGTAAGGTTTGAGGGTAAGAAGCACGTGGTATATGAGCAAGTCCCCATTTATCTGGCCCGTCTTGAACCTGTGAGGGAGATGAAAACAGACAGTCAACGAAACGGAAATAAAAGCCTGCAAACCCACTGAACGCTGTTATTATTAGATAAATAACTAGAAAAAGGAAGGCAAACTTTGATGCTTGCTTGATCAAGCCAGAGTGTTTTCAATGGTCATATAAGCTTGCATTTGGAAGGTTATAGAAAACAACAAAACTTCTAGACTAAAATCATGGGCAAAATCACCCATGACATGCACTGGTTCATGATTAAAAAAAAGAAACGGTGAAATGTGCGCTTTTTTAGCGCTGAAGCGCTTAAGTTTAATATTCCGTTTCACTTGGAAATACACTCACCTAAAGGATTATTAGGAACACCAAACTAATACTGTGTTTGACCCCCTTTCGCCCTTCAGAACTGCCTTAATTCTACGTGGCATTGATTCAACAAGGTGCTGAAAGCATTCTTTAGAAATGTTGGCTCATATTGATAGGATAGCATCTTGCAGTTGATGGAGATTTGTGGGATGCACATCCAGGGCACGAAGCTCCCGTTCCACCACAACCCAAAGATGCTCTATTGGGTTGAGATCTGGTGACTGTGGGGGCCATTTTAGTACAGTGAACTCATTGTCATGTTCAAGAAACAAGATTCAAGATTCAAGAGTTTTATTTGTCACATACACAGTTATATACAGAATATACAACCGGCAGTGAAATGTAAAATAACCAATTTGAAATGATTCAAGCTTTGTGACATGATGCATTATCCTGCTGGAAGTAGCAATCAGAGAATGGGTACATGGTGGTCATAAAGGGATGGACATGGTCAGAAACAATGCTCAGGTAGGCCGTGGCATTTAAACGATGCCCAATTGGCCAATTGGCACTAAGGGGCCTAAAGTGTGCCAAGAAAACATCCCCCACACCATTACACCACCACCACCAGCCTGCACAGTGGTAACAAGGCATGATGGATCCATGTTCTCATTCCGTTTACGCCAAATTCTGACTCTACCATCTTAATGTCTCAACAGAAATCGAGACTCATCAGACCAGGCAACATTTTTCCAGTCTTCAACTGTCCAATTTTGGTGAGCTCGCGCAAATTGTAGCCTCTTTTTCCTATTTGTAGTGGAGATGAGTGGTACCCGGTGGGGTCTTCTGCTGTAGCCCATCCGCCTCAAAGTTGTGCGTGCTGTGGCTTCCTGCATACTTCGGTTGTAACGAGTGGTTATTTCAGTCAAAGTTGCTCTTCTATCAGCTTGAATCAGTCGGCCCATTCTCCTCTGACCTCTAGCATCAACAAGGCATTTTCGCCCACAGGACTGACACATACTGGATGTTTTTCCCTTTTCACACCATTCTTTGTAAACCCTAGAAATGGTTGTGCGTGAAAATCCCAGTAACTGAGCAGATTGTGAAATACTCGGCCCGTCTGGCACCAACAACCATGCCACGCTCAAAATTGCTTAAATCACCTTTCTTTCCCATTCTGACATTCAGTTTGGAGTTCAGGAGATTGTCTTGACCAGGACCACACCCCTAAATGCATTGAAGCAACTACCATGTGATTGGTTGATTAGATAATTGCGTTAATGAGAAATTTAACAGGTGTTCCTAATAATCCTTTAGGTGAGTGTGTATCACAGCACTGAAATAAAATCAGTTGCAACTTCCGGTTCACAGGGAATTTAATCCTTTTGATCTTTTATTTTTTTTAAATTAACAAAAATCTAACCTTTCATTGAAGTAAAATAATTTAAAATCTCTTTATGAAATAAATGTTTTTCTCCAAAAACACTTTGGACATAATTATTGGCACCCTTTTATTAAATACTTTTTCAACCTCCTTTTGCCAAGATAACAGCTCTGAGTTTTCTCCTATAATGCCTGATGAGTTTGGAGAACACCTGAGAGATCAGAGACCATCAGAGACCATTCCTCCATACAGAATCTCTTCAGATCCTTCAGATTCACAGATCCATGTTGGTGCTTCTTCTCTTCAGTTCAGCACACTCATATAGGGTTCAGGTCAGGAAACTGGGATGGTCATGGCAGAAGCTTCATTGTGTTCAGTGACACATTTTTGTGTTGATTCTGATGTTTGTTTTGGAACATTGTCCTGATGGAAGATCCAACCACTGCCAATTATAAGATTTTTGTGGTCAGGTTTTGATTTTATCTGCTGGTATTTACTAGAATCCATGATACCATGCATCTGAACAAGATGTCCAGGACATCCAGCAAAAAAAAAAAAATAATAATAGGCCAAAAATGTCACAGATCCAGCAGTATATCTAACCGTGGGCATGAGGTACTTTTTATCCCTGTTTGCAGTAGGGATATCACAAGTACCGGTACTTCGGTACCAAGTCGGTACTGAAATTTAAGAAAATGTGACAATACTAGCATTTCTGTAGTACCGGTAGTACCGACTCCCGAGTATATCCGGTACCCGTAGCTGCGTTCAGTCGCTTCTGTGTTTATCTAAGCGCAGGGCTCCAGACTGTAGCCGAATATATACTAGTGTCTGTGAATATTAAACTGCAAAATACTATTGAAATATTACTGCATGTTCTGCATTTCTGTGTGAATGACGGGCGCCGTGACACTCGCTCGCTGTCTTTGTAGTCTCTGCCGTGTGTCACTATATGAGGACACAAACGCATAAACCGTCACTTCATGAGCATTTCCAGTTTCATTTGAGAAAACGGTCATATCATGAACACAGACACTCAAAGGTCTTCACAGCAACCCATCAAAATAAAAGCTTAGTTTAACATGAAGAAATTGACAGAATATATAAGGTTACTGTTGTACAGTATATTTAGCTACGTCTCTATGTAATTATAATAATACATCTCTTCTTCTACTACTACTAATAAATAATAATAATAATAATAATAATAATTATTATTATTCCTAGATCGTTGCTTATTTTTCACTTGATTTTTTTATAAACAATGTTTACTTTTAAACAGCATACTACCTTTAAATGTGTATGTATTATTTACTTAATGATTATCATCATAAATAATAATAACTCATTGAATTTAATTAAAAATGTAAAAAAAATTGTTAAATAAAAAATAAAAAAACGAAATTGGTACAGAGTACTGTAAAATTTGTATGGTATTGGTACCGACTACTGGAATTTTGGTACCGTGACATCCCTAGTTTGCACCAAACCCATCTGGTGGGTTTGCTGCCAAAAAGCTATTTTTTTAGTTTCATCTGACCATAGGAGCTGGTCCCATTTGAAGTTCCAGTCGTGTCTGACAACTGAATATGCTGGAGTTTGTTTCTGGATGAGCAAGAAGGATCTTTCTTGAATCCCTCCCAAACAACATGTGGTAATGTAGGGGTTGTTTTATATTTTTTGAAGGGGTCTTTCTGACTCCAAAAACTCAACTAAATTTCAGCAATTTGTGAACCTTGGAGAGTCTTTGGCCACTCAAACTCTCCTCCTCACCGTGCATTAGGACGATATAGACACATGTCCTCTTCCAAGCAGATTTGTAACATCTTTAGTTGATTGGAACTTCTTAATTATTGCCCTGATGGTGGAGATGTGGATTTTCAATGCTTTAGCTATTTTCTTATAGCCACTTTCTATTTTGTGAACAAAATGATCAACAATCTTCTGCTGCACATCAGAACTATATTGGGTTTTTGATGGATGATTAAGGGAATTTGTCCTTTGCGTTTCCTCATATTTATCATCCTGTGAAACAAGATGTCATAGCTGGACAATTTCATGTTCCTAGTCACCCTGTTATGGTTTTTTTTTTTTTTTTTTTTTAAATGAATGGGAATATACTTCAGGATATTTTACTCAAAAAAATTCTAGGGGTGCCAATAATTGCGTCCAACGTGATTTGGAGAAAAACATTTATTTCGTACTGTGATTTTTCCCTCCCACTTTGAATTCTTTTACTACAATGAAAAGTTAGATTTTTGTGAATTATTTTAATGAAAGATCAAAAGGAGAAAACAATGCAATTTATTTTTACAGCCACATAGAGAGTGCATACACTGTGTGATGTAGCCTTTTCAGTTTAGGTTGGACTACTGCACGTACGTATTTAAAGTGTATCCACTTGTGTGATTTACTGTATTACGATGCAGTAAAAATGCCCCTGTATGAGTATTTGCCTTCTAGGCTATATATCATATGATATAGGTAAGCAATCACACAAAGAGTGCCATTTTTCCACAAATATCAGCACAACTGCAAATGTGATATCGAATTTATACAACTGTTTAATAAACAATTAAGTGACTTAAATTTTAGACAATTTTGTCAATAGGGTTAGTCACGATAGTGTCCGTTTTGTTCTATTTCACAGACGAAAATAGTTCCAAACAAAGCCACAGCAGAACTGTTTTTGTCTCTGAGCAACACAGAGGTGTTTCCCTACTGAATGAATCAGTTCATTTTAACGGATCGGTTGATTGAATGATTCAATGACTCACTTAAAGTCAAATGCTTCGTTCCTGAAACGATCAGCCAATTGAACAAATTGGTTGAATTAATGACTCACTGTTAATGAGCGAATCAATGACTTGCCGTCACCTACTGGCTGTTTGTTTTAGTTTTATATTTAAAAGTATCTTTTCAATTTTGAAATCATTGATTTCACATAAATCATAGACCATCACAACATTATTTATGCATTTGTAACTGCAGGTTAAATGCATTTGTCATCTCTGAGCTGCATTAAACAGTCTGTGGAAATGTAAATCTAAATGACACTTCAGATGCATGTTTCCTGTATGTAATAATTTGACATAATAAATGATGCATAAGATACATTTAACTAGGCAAGAAAAAAAAAAAAAAACTGTCCTAAACCTGCCAAGGTACCAGCACAATAACACACTTGGCAAAATATTGTCTGATCATTGTTACCGACAAAATCCCAGAGCATATTGAGATATAATTTTTGTCAATAATGCACACCCCTGGTCTTTACACATATTACTAGCCTTGAATAGATGTGACTAAAGCCACAGTGATCTTAGCCACACACTGGTTAATGTGCATGTCTAATATAAGAGCCGAAGCAGAAGTGAAAGAACAGGCAGGAAACGTGTCACTGGTTAATGAGTGTGTGTGCACCTGCAGGCTCAGCTTTAAAATGACCACTTCTCAAAAATAGTGCACACTTTTCTAGTGCTCAAATTTACAGCGTGAACACATTCACAGTTATTGAAGCCTCTTCAGATAACAGAACCTCAGAATACACCAGTAACAAACCGAAAAGGTAAGAAACCATTACTTAGTTTTATTTATGAGCTTCAAGCTCCTCAATTTCAATTTAGTCATTTTATTAAAAAGGCTCACAAAAACTATTGAAAATGTGTAGATTTAAGATTTATCAATAATATACAATAGTGGCCTAAAGTGATGTCTGGAGGGCATATTTGTTTTTAATGACCCTTAAGTTCGATTAACCCATCAAAATATGAGGAAAATGCTTTATTATTATTAATATTATTATTTTTATTTTTTCATATTTTAATATGAGGGACTAATAACTTAAGGTTAAAGTATTTATCTGACAAAAAAAAAGGCGAACTACACCTATATAGATTTTATTTTACTATGCAAATAATAGTAGTAATAATAATAATAATAATAATAATAATAATAATAATAATAATGTATAGAAAGACTAAAAGCTTACCGGAAAAAGCATACATTGACTACAACATAATCAGTCATTAATATTTCGTTAGTTCTCTTTTTGCACGTGTTCATAATTTCTTTGTATGATATTATACACACACACACTTAAAATGTATACATATATATATACGTAACATATACAGAATATTAGTATATAAATTCTGATTCTTTTAAAAAATTCTTTTTTATACATATTAAGACTTATACACTTGTTTTTGACACTGTATATTCCATTATGTCACCAATAGTCAATGTTTCAATTGGTAGAAAAAGTGTATTAAAGTATTAAGAAACCCGTTCATTTGATTTTGAAAATGAATTTTCTTGCAGTAACTGATTTTGACAGAACAATTCAAGTATATGTATAAATGATTAATATGGCTTATAGCTTTAAAAATATAACAGAATATAAAATAACAAAACTTCTCTTTTCTCTTATATATTTTACAGAACCATGATAAGCCCCAGAATCACTTGCTTTGTGTACTTTGCATTGCTCTTCGGAACAGCACATGCTAACACAACCACAACCATCACCTACACAACCCATTCAGTCACACAAAATTACAAATCAATTACGACAAAAGCCAATAATACTGACACCATACCAGCATCCATCAACACTTCAGTGAACATGAAACCAACATCTGTACCAACAAAGACTCAACAATCAGTCTGCACACCGGCCACTCCTGAACCCAGTAAAGGACGGTGTATCCTCTTACTGCCAACTGGAGATATTCTGCAACTGGTTGTGCTCGCTCTCACAGTGGGCTGCTTGACATTGCTGCTGATCACACTGATATGCGCCTGCCAGGTTTGTCACCTGAGAAGAATCATCTCTAGTCTCCATATTCGTCACAACAGCGTTGACCTATGTGCCATAAGAGAAAAGAGCGAACGGCCATACAGGAATGAAGGCCAAGTGGACAGGCAGCCAACTGAGACCTGCGTCATGCTATCAGAGGTCACCACAGCACAAGAGGAGAGTAGAGAGGATGAGGAGAGAGTTCTAGGAAACAAGACAGAGGAGAACAAAGACACGGAGCAGCTCAGTACCATGAAGGACCCGAATGGAGACGTCACCCAGGAGAACAGTCATGAGCCTGATGCGAAAGCACCAGAGAGCTCCGACACAGGGGTGTGATCACAAACCAGTGTCACACAACTCCCCCTGCTGGCAATTAATGTCTGCACCAGCTTAAGCTTTGACTTATCTTCTGCATGAGACTCAAAAAAGGTCTGAAATCTGAAAGTACGGTTCTAAATAGAAAGTTACAGAAAAAAAAAGACTAAAATGTCAGCACTGAAAATCCTGCAAATAAGCCTCTCACTCTCAACATTGTATGACCATGTTTCAACAGCCAAAAGCATTTATGTTGTCTGTATTTTTAAATAATAAAATCTGTATTTTGTTCATACTGCTAAAAATCTTTTTCTTAAGTCTAAACATCCTTAAATGAGATATATATATACTTGAGAAACAAAAATATGTAAGATAAAACTAGTTTTTGGAGAATTTATCTACTGAGCATATTTTATTATTCTTAAAGGGTACATAACACACATAGTTTCTGCCAATCTCACGTTAATCTTGAGTACCTATAGAGCAATATTGCACCCTTCATATCTCAGAAGAGTCTTTAGTTTTATTATGTTTATAAAAAACAGATACGCAGCACCGATTCTTTCCGAAAATAGTGAAGGTGTGCAGTGGGCAGAGCTAAAGAATCTCGAATACACACACACACACACACACACACACACACACACACACACACACACACACACACCCTGGATAACTTTCGATTTACTATACGTTCGTGTTTCATTATATACACTTACGCCGATTGTCAACAAAACACTCACCACCTGTGGTTTCGACTCATGACCGGGAACAAACAAACACACTTGCAGAACTCCGTTGCTACTCCGGAAAAACAAACTGCATCCACTGTTTCCTTAACGCTGGGTTATTTGGAAATCTTTCCCTCACAACCAGAAACACACTTCTTTAGTGACACTGTTGATTTTGTGGTCTAAAAACAAAATGACAGCGCTGCCGACGGCTCCCGTAACCCGAACAAAGCTCGTTGTTGGCGCTCTTGGTCTAGTTCTGGTTGATGTGCACACAGGCTCATCCGGGAGAAGTGACCATACATGCAATATCGCCCTTTATGACTTCATAAAGGGCCACACTCTGAAAAAAAACTTTCCGAAACTTGTTAGAATCTTGAAGGAGTGTATTTGGCACAAAAATCCAACTCTAAAATCCAAAATTTTGGCCATGTTTAACATGAGAATCCAACAGTGTTTTTAACAGTGTAAATAAGTCACAATCATAGACTGTATATATATATATAAAAAAAAAATCCACCCGTCACACGTGGCCACTCCCTTAATTATGCAGAACTTTAAGGCTTAATATCATTTAAAACGTTTGAGTTATAAAAAAAAAATTCACCACCCTAACAGTTAAAATTAGCTGTATCGACCAAAATCACTTTTTGTACCAGGCTGTAAAAAAAAAATTCTGCTGTAAAGTTGGGCATTTTAACATGTGGGAGATACAGATTTGACTCCCTTTTGGAGCCGGTCTCTAGCGGCCAGTCGATGAATTGCAGTTTAATCAATTACGTGTTGGTTTCAAGAGACTACTGCAGGTTGCGGGAGGTTGCCGCTTGGTCAGAATCCATGAAATAGCATTAGCATTGGAGCACCGATGGTGTGGGGACACAATTGTAATTGCTCTGTCTATTCTTCTTCTCCAAAATGAATGGGATTTTTGAGGGCATAAACATGCTCCAAAAATCATGAAACTTTGCAGATTTGCAACTTTGCAAATTTTCAGAAGTGGTGAAAATGTATGTCTGATATGGGTTTTTTGAATTGGGTGTTGCAAAATGGCTCTATAGCGCCACCTACAAAATTTTAATTAAGCGCCGTTCGGTACACACATGTAACAGCTCAATACCTACAAAAAAAAGTCCCAAGGAGCAAAATCTGAAAACCCAACAGGAAGTGAGATATCTAAAGGCCTTTACGATGTTAAATTGTGAAGATCTTGAGTTTTCGCTGAAGGGTGGGTCTGTGGTGGCCTCAAAAAGTGTCCTGGCCTGAGCACATCTACATGCCAATATTCAGTTACAGTCATAGCGCCACCTGTGTGCAACAGGAAATGGCATATTTTACACTGTGATTAACACCTCATTGTTTTAACCAGATCATCATCATATTTGGTCAGTCTACTCTTAAGGCCTTAGTGATGTTAAATTGTGAAGATCTTGAGTTTTCGCTGAAGGGCGTGTCCGTGGCGGCCTGACAAAGTCTAATGTTTTGCCACGAAACAGGAAGCTGTTGTAAGTCAGACATACAATGTCCGATATGCCCCAAACTTCACATGCTTGATAAGAGGTCTGACCTGAAGACCTCTACATGGCGCTAGTCATAGCACTACCAGCTGGCTACAGGAAATGGCATGCTTAACACTGTAATTCACTCCCAGAAATGCATTTAAATATGCCACGAAGTACCAAACATGCTATAAACATGTGCAACATGTAATGTAATGTTGCTAATGTATGTTGTTGTACCTCAAGAATACAATGTCTGATCTGCCTTAAACTTCAAATTATTGATAAGTGCCCTAGCGAAGACATTTACACGCCAACATTTAGCTATAGTCATAGCGCCACCAGCTGGTAGCAGGAATTGTGGCAAATACAAATAACTGTGATGTAGTCCTCCTATATTTACATACTTATGCATATTTACCACCGTGCTATGTTTTCCTAAAGCCACCAGGTGGGGGATGGCCCTTTCATCGCTGCTTGCAGCTTTAATTCAAGTTATATTCTCTGAAATCAATCAGATTCATCTAGTTTTGCTTCGAGTAAACTCAATTTGTTTTAAGACAAAAACTGATTTAGAAATTGACTGCAGTTGTGTGTTTTTTAATAAAAACCTGTACAATACTTGGTGTTTCTCCTTCTGAATCAACTTTGGTAACAATAAAATAAATTAAAGGGGTCATGTATTGAGAAATCAACTTTTCACAGCCCTTGAGTTCATCATGATATAAGAATATCCTGTAAGTTTCAGAGCTGAAAACTTCCTGAAGATGTGTGACCATTGAGCTACACTACCAATTGAAGATCAAGATATTGCTGTGCCTTGAACAGAACTTTATTTTTAATGAAGATCCTTATATTGACATGGCCCAGCAAAGGATCGCTGAAGTCATAGCACTGAAACACCAGCATAAAATCAAGTTACGCCTGATTCTGTAGCCCGCCCACTGACTCGTGGCTATGCCACGAGCAATAAACATGCCGAAGATAGGATATTGCGCTTGGAAGAACACAGTTGCATGGATGAAATTTTTAATGAAGACCAGCTCACGTGGGGAAGAAATGTGGTGTTTTTAAATATGCCACTGGACTTGCAGACAGGATGAGTACCAAACATGATATTGAGTAAAACCATTTTCATGACAGTATTGCATTGTCACAGATAATATCTGTTTGATTATCATGTCTAATAAGAATATGTTGTTGTAGAAAACTTTATTTGAGGTGTTGTCAAAAGGGCTCGCAAACTAATGTCCGGGGGTAATTGTGGCCCAGACGGGATCTCGGCAGGCCAGTGAATCTTAAATAGTGAAATAACATTCCTTTCTTGATGTTCACTCTCTTGACTTGAACATAATCGCGAAGTTTTGATCATGCTGATTTGTCTGACCCTCTATTGAGGCTTGTGCATGTGTGTGTTAGTGATGCGCCGGTTCACGGTTATAGCAAGTAATAAAAATAACAGATTAATTGCGGTGGGCGAGAAGTAAATCATGTGTTTGTTTGATAAAGACACCTTGCAAGCCCTGTGGGCGAATCATTCCGTTTGCTGTTTGAACATGCTTTCAAAATATGATAGATCTCATTATAATATGCAAAGCTTATCCAATCATAGCGCCACCAAGTCTTCAGTGCGGCACACCCATAAAACCCAAGTAGCAGGTACAAAATAGCCTATTACTTATTCATTATGTTTTTGAATGTGGCAAACAAATACAAATAACTGTGATGTAGTCCTCCAATTTCATTTTTACATGACCCTTTAAATTTATGCATATTTACCACCCAATACATTCACACTTAGCACGTGATCATGTGATTTCAGAATATATTCTCAGCCCGTTATAAATAGAAAAGCAGCAACCCATCCAGGACAGTTGATGAATGGATCGCTTCCTCCTACACAGGAACTTTGAAATGGTAAGGAACATTTTGTCTTACATTTTGAGTAATTTGTTAAAAAAAAAAAAATTCAGGTTATATTCAATGTATGAAGTGGAAAAAATTAAAGAAATTAAAAGAAATTAAAAAAATTTTGTGACAAGAAAATAAATGTATTCTAGTTTAACAGTTTGCAACATTGATGATAAACTCAATAATTAATAAATAATAATAATTAAGTCCTGCTTTCCAAAACTATGCATACTTTGAACTTATTATAGTAATTAGAAATTGACCTAACCAAAACCCATGTAGGCTTATTGTTATAATATATATTACCCAGTAATTAACGTAAGTGCAGGTACTATAAAACCAAATGCAACATTATAACATATACATACATATACAGTAATAATTAAACTAAAGCACAGTAGTTTAAACTTATGTGAATGGACAAAGTTCTTGTATACGCCCTGTATTACAGGGATCTCCAGATAAAAGTATAAAATCTTTTAAACGTCTAACAATATAAACTTTTACAACTTTGGAGCTATAAAGTGAGAATTTATCTGTGTTGACCATTTTGCTGTCACTGAGTTTACACACACATATAATAGTAATTAAACTAAAGCAAAGTTGTACAAGTTTAATGGTTGTGTGAATGGACAAAGTTATTGTATATGTACTGTATTACAGGGACAATCTCCTGGAGAAACCATGTTTTTATTAAATATAAACCATTTAAAATATCTACGATAAAATGTAACTACATTACAATTTACAACTGTTTTTCTCTCCTTACAGTGATAAAATATCATATATTTAACATGAAGCTATTCAGACCTTGTTTGTTCATTTTGCTGTCATTAAGCATTACTTCGACCACAAACTTAGACCACACCAATACAGAAATACTTGAGTGGAAGGGTGGAGATGGTGTGAAAAGGTCACGAGTGAGAAGACAGAACTTATACCTACCAGATGCATTACGTTTACAAGAAAAGGCTTATGCTTTATATGTTTTATGGAGACTTCTGAATGAAGTTTCCAACAATACAAACACCATCAGAACATCAACAATGAGACCAGACAAACTAGAATCTATGACATTGGAAGGGCCAAAGAACACGGAGATCGTCTTCAAAGCAAAGGACAAACCATCTTCAGCTCCAACACAGGAACAGAGCACTCAGTCCACTGGCATTACTGATACAAATGACTCTACAGCTATGGTGTCTTTCCCCACTGACCCATCATCACCAGATTCACAGAAAACAACTCAATCAGGAGATTCACAACTAGTCAAACAATCAACTCAACGACTCCAGACCACAATACAGAAAAAAACAGAACCCAGTCAAGTTACAGATCAACACATGCCTGATTCCACAACATTCAAAACCGTTGAGGAACCCTCTTTAGATATCATACATGAAGAAAGCACTCCTTCTCCAGGTACAAATGATTCTACAGCTATAATGTCTTTTCCCACTGAACTGCCACCACAAGAGTCAGCAGCACCACTATTCACACAACAACCAACTCAACATCTCCAGCGCTCCAAGCAGGACATTTCAGAACCTAGTCAAGTCCCAGAGGAAAACATCCCTGATTCCACAACATTGACAATCAAAATGTCCTCCAAAACAGCGGAGGAACTTTCTTCAACCATTATTCATGCGCAAAATTACCATTTAACTGGTATTACTGATACAAAAGACTCTACAGCTATGGCATACTTCCCAACACAATCACCGGACTCACAGAAGACAACTCAATCAGGAGATTCCCTCCTAGTTGAACAATCAACCACGGTAAAACAGAAAATCATTGAACCCAGTCAAGTTACAGAGCAACACATCTCTCGTTCCAAAACATTTACAATCAAAATTTCATCCGAACCATTTGAGGAACCCTCCTCAGATATCATGCATGAAGAAAGCACTCGTTCTACAGGTACAAATGATTCTACAGCTATAACGTCTTTCCCCACTGAACTGCCACCACAAGAGTCACAAAAAAACACTCAGTCAGGAGCACCACTATTCACACATCAACCAACTCAACATCTCCAGCGCTCCAAGCAGGACATTTCAGAACCTAGTCAAGTCCCAGAGCAAAACATCCCTGATTCCACAACATTGACAATCAAAATGTCCTCCAAAGCAGCGGAAGAACTTTCTTCAACCATTATTCATGAGCGAATTGACCATTTCACTGGTATTACTGATACAAAAGACTCTACAGCTATGGCATACTTCCCAACACAATCACCGGACTCACAGAAGACAACTCAATCAGGAGATTCCCTCCTAGTTGAACAATCAACCACGGTAAAACAGAAAATCATTGAACCCAGTCAAGTTACAGAGCAACACATCTCTCGTTCCAAAACATTTACAATCAAAATTTCATCCGAACCATTTGAGGAACCCTCCTCAGATATCATGCATGAAGAAAGCACTCGTTCTACAGGTACAAATGATTCTACAGCTATAACGTCTTTCCCCACTGAACTGCCACCACAAGAGTCACAAAAAAACACTCAGTCAGGAGCACCACTATTCACACAACAACCAACTCAACATCTCCAGCGCTCCAAGCAGGACATTTCAGAACCTAGTCAAGTCCCAGAGAAAAACATCCCTGATTCCACAACATCGACAATTAAAATGTCCTCCAAAGCAGTGGAGGAACACTTTTCAACTACCATACATGACCAAATTGCACGTTTTACTGGTATGACTGGTACAACTGATTCTACAGCTACAATGCCTTTCCAAACAGATCTGCCATCACAAAAAAACACTCAGTCAGGAGCACCACGACTACTGGTGGCCACAAAAACTACACCACCTGCATTCACACAAATCCAAGACTCCACTTCACTTCCAATAACAGAAGAGAATCTCAATGGGTTCACGTCAGATACAGAACGCCACAAACCCACACCGGCAGAAGAGCCTACAAATCAACACACTGAACAAAATGCAATTAATACAGCAAAATCTTTTAGAGACAGTTTACTGCAACACTTTATGACAACAAAAACTCACATATTAACAAATGATTCATCAGTAAGCAGCAAAACAGCTTCCACATCACCTCTTCCTAGCCTGACTGAGGCCCGATTAGTTGACTCAAAAGGGCCGGTGGACATTTCTGTGCAGACGGGCATTAGTCTACATGTTTCCACATTATCTGCTGCAACATCCAGAACCTCTCAGATGAATCCAAAAACACAATCACAGAGTACAACAAACAAATATCCAATCCTTGGCACAAGTGACCTGTTAGTAAAGGACACGTCAACTCAAGCTCCCATAGATAGAGTGCAATTGTATCAAACTCTTCCAGTCTCCACAGAAAAGCTCACTGTGACATTTGCTCCAAATCCAAAACCTTTAGAAAAAGATACTCATACAACATCAGTCACGAGACATGGATTTCTAACATTAAGAACACAGGAAATTCCATTCTGGATATCAACAAAACGGTCCAATTTACACCCCATTGAAACGACAGAGCCTCAATCAGACTTGACAAATCAAGAACCAACAGCAGATACAGTGGCAAAGGAAAATTACAATAATGATCTGTTAACTGAGATGGACAAACCAACGCAAAGCACGATTGGGCGCAAACTGAGCAAGAAGACTCGTACAGCTACAACAAAATTGTCAAAAACACAAAAGGTCTCACAAAATCCTAAGGCATCACACAAATCATCTGATACTGCAATAAAAGATGACATGCAAACAGGCAGAGGAATTTTTGGATTACTCTTCAGTCTTGGGTGCCTCATTTTGCTGATAATAATAATCTTGCTTTGGGTAGCATGGAGCAGTTGGCAGGCCTGGCACTGGAGGAACAACATTTGGGTGGCAGGTCCCCCTCTCACGTGTGGAACATATCATTCAGTCTTGCAGAGCAGCAGTCCACACACTGCAATAGAGATGACGAAAGGGAACATCCAAAAGAATAAGCAGGAAAATCATGATGTTGATGAGAGCATCCCCCTCAAGCAACAACAAAAAGACCTTAATTAATTAAACACAAGGATGCCAGCAAACACAACAAGGCACACTGTCGAATACTTACTCTCAACTTTTTTAACTAAACAAATTCTGAATTAACTAATTCTACAGACTCCTCAGTGAGTCACAAACTTACAGACAGCACCATCGTGTCTTGCATATGCAAACACTTAACTTTACATGACTTAAAATGAACAAATGAGAGAATATTACATTATATAGAGATTGTGTGATTGTACTTTAAAAGGTCATTTTATTACTTTTACTAAATGATTTTAATAAAACGTTTTTCACCTGTATTTTAATTAAAAATAAGATGATTTCTTAAAGCTTGTTGAAAATGCTAACAAATTTTATTTATATACAATGGAAAGTTGATTACATGTGAAAAGATTAAACTTCATGTGGCAATAACAATCTTCTTTTGCCTCCGGCTGGCTTTCTTTTCACATCCAAATCTGCCTGGCTAACATACAAAATAGCAACAACACTAAAACAGTGTTAGATAAACATATCATTGAACTAAGGGAAGAATCTAGACAGCGCATGTAAAATTAGAGCTGAGCGCAGATGGATTAAGCTAAACAGTCTGACTATGCCATTTCTGCATTATACACACAAACCCATATCCAACAACATTCACTCACACCGAGCAAAGCTACATTAGTAGGCAGAGGATGTGGCATTACTGGGCAGCATTAGCAGGCTCGGAAAGAATGAAGCGATTGAGGAAGAAAGAGGGATAGAAGAGAGAACGATGGAGAGTGGTACTGAAAAGGTTCCGTACCAGCGCCCTTTTGTTCAAAAACGCACATGCACACACACCTGCCCAGGCAAAAACATGATGGTGAGGAACTTTTAAATCAATTACCAAAAAGCGTGCCAAGAATCGACTACACTTAACTAAGAACTGTTATCTGATAAAATTATGAATTTTATATGCAGATTTTGTGGGAAAACGTGTAGAATGGGTTTAAAAGTTGTAAAATTTGTTAAAGGGATAGTTCACCCAAAACATTTTAATTCTGTCAGTAATTACTCAACCTCATGTCGTTCCAGAACCGTAAGACTTTTGTTCATCTTCGGAACACAAATGAACATATTTTTGGTGAAATCTGATTGCTTTCTGTACTTTCTATTGACCGGTACGCAACTACCACTTAGACACACAAAAACCTTTTATACACATTTAAACATTGATCAGCTAACATATCAGAAGCTCAACTGAACCTGTTTGACGTGTGATGTCAAACATCATTGGTTGTTGTGGAAGCTCAACCATGCTGCATTACACATGAGAATGAACCTCACTGATCATTGCGGAAGCTCAAACGTGATGTGTAACGCGAGAATGAACCTCATTGGTTCTTGCGGAAGCTCAAACGTGCTGCGTAACACACGAGAATGAACCTCATTGGTTCTTGCGGAAGCTCATATGTGCTGCGTAGCACACGAGAATGAACCTCATTGGTTCTTGCGGAAGCTCATATGTGCTGCGTAGCACATGAGAATGAACCTCATTGGTTCTTGCGGAAGCTCAAACGTGCTGCGTAGCACATGAGAATGAACCTCATTGGTTCTTGCGGAAGCTCATATGTGCTGCGTAGCACACGAGAATGAACCTCATTGGTTCTTGCGGAAGCTCATATGTGCTGCGTAAGCACTGCGAGAATGAACCTCATTGGTTCTTGCGAAGCTCATATGTGCTGCGTAGCACACGAGAATGAACCTCATTGGTTCTTGCGGAAGCTCATATGTGCTGCGTAGCACACGAGAATGAACCTCATTGGTTCTTGCGGAAGCTCATATGTGCTGCGTAACACACGAGAATGAACCTTACTGGTTCTCGTACATCAAGCGAACATGCTTAAGCTTCCATTTACCACAACTGAGGTGTGAGTATATGTGAATAAAAGACTAAATTGAATCTGTTTATTATATAAAGCGATCAAGTCTCTTTAGAAAATTTGGACTAAACCGCTCAATTCATATGGATTCGTTTTAAGATCTCTTTTATGAACTTTTTGAAGCGTCAAAGTGTCAGTTGCGTAGCTGTCAATGGAGGAACAGGAAGGTCTCAGATTTCATCAAAAAGATCTTCATTTGTGTTCCGCAGATGAATGAAAGTCTTACGGGTTTGGAACGACACGAGGGCGAGTAATTAATGACAGAATTTAAATTTTAGGGTAAACCATTCCTTTAAATGGAAATGATAGTACTGTGCTTTCGGTGATAGCTGACAGCATAATCAGATTGACCAAATATAATATCAGATTTCATAAAAGCAAAACTGTGGAGATAATTGACTGTGTTAATACTGAAGTTCAGTAGAGTTTATTCTAGTTGGAATTAGTATTTTTCATCAGACTCCATCCCAGGAATGGAACTCAAACAAAAACATCTTCAGATCTTCAGGATAAGTGTTGCTTAAGGACTCAAAAAAGAAAGAAAGAAAGCAGGAAGGAAGGAGAGGGAGGAGAGGGAGGGTAGAGAGAGAGTGCAGAAAAGAAAAGAGAAAGCAGAGGAAATGGATGCTGAATGAGGGAATCCTAAAGAGGAAACAGAGATGTCAGCACTTCCTCACTCTCTCTCTCTCTCTCTCTCTCTCTCTCCCTCCTCCTCCTCCCCTCCCCTCTCCTCCTCTCTCTCTCTCTCTCTCCCCTCTCCCTCTCTCCCTGTACCAGAGCAGACTCTACTACAGTCTCCCCTCCACTATCTTAGTAATCCCAGAAAGGGACCTGCACAGAGAAAGAAGGATTTGGACTTTACTGCAGCACAAAGCGCAGAAACAACAGAAAATAAGAAAATCAAAATCGTGCTAATCTAGAAACCAAGCAGAAAAAAAGAGGTGAGAGATGGAGAGAAACTGAAAGACAGAAAGAGGACAGGAGAAAGGAGCACAGAGTGATGACAAGGAGAAGGTAAGTCATTCACAATGCAGCACTGTTTACCTGAAGAAATATTATACTCACAATCAGTTATTACAGGTTCTGTGGCATGACATGAACAAGCATGTAAGCACATTATATATAAATGCTGTTTTTTGTCTAAGCACATGCTTAGAGAGTCGTGCAGAGCTAGGTGCAGGCAGATCTGCAGAGACACTGCATGAAGACCTTCAACATCTCTGCTGCATGTGTATCAGAATGCATGCAATGACTAGCCTCAGAACTGCAAACAAAAAAGGCAGAACACATGCATAAACTTTAAAAATTAACAGAGATTATAATGACAATCAATAAGAGTCACAGCCATATGAAATTATAAGACTCAGCCATCACTAACGATAACCAAATTCATTATCATCACTAACAATAATCTGTCACTGCTCTCACTCACAGTGTTCTGATTAAACATTAAATCACTATATTCAGATTCACTAAAGTTCAGATTCGCCATCATTACGTGGCATCAGACACATTGTCACAGACTCACTAAATTCACTAACTTTCATCTACATAATAAACCAAAAAAAAAAAAAAATCACTGCCATCACTTATTCATCAGACTTAAATCACCCAGTATTAATCACCTCACACTGTGTTAACAAACTGCAATCTGACACATTGTACTACTCACTATAGTCATCACTCACATAAATCATACTTTAGTGTCATCAGACCCAATTAGTCACTCCATATTCAATAGATTTGCTGGCGTTTGGACTCACTGTCATTACACAGCATCAGACACACAGTCATCAGACTCACTAAAGTCACTAACGCTCATCTGCATTATGAGACCCATTACAGATTGCATTAGTCAAAATAGTCAAACTCATTGCGGTCATGCATTTATCATATTTCTGCAATCAAACTCAATCAGTATAATCAGACAGCAGCCATTCACTGTAATCAGACAAAGTCACATACTCATCAGCACTTACATTAATCTGAATTACTGTCAACAGACAAAATCAGTCAAGTCAATATAACCAGATTCAAACTATAATCATTACACACTGTCATCAGACTCATTGTCATTCACAGTATCATCAGATTGCCATCACTTGCTATAATCAGACACAAATGACTCAGTATAGTCAGATTCACTAAAGCTAAGACTTAATCATTATTATTTAGACTCAGGCTACGTCTACATCAATCCGGATAGATTTGAAAACTGAGTTTTCGTTTCAAAATGCTCTCCGTCCACACTAAAGTTTTCCAAAAGTTTCTCATCCACACTGAACAGCAAATTCAACTTAATGCGCATGCGTAAAACCTCATAAAAGCTCACTGAGATGATACAAAGTTATCATACAATTCTTCTGGCAGGATCATTTTATTTAGCAAAATATCTCACCATTCACTGAAGCGTCCAGGTAGCACTCGGTCAACCATTATGTTTGGTCTAAAACACACCTGCTCTCATGTTTTCCCACAGGACAGCAAATGCGAGTATATTTTCTGTCATCCTTGCAGGACCGTTTTAGCAACTGTGTGAAAGTGAATAGCACATAACTGGCACAATAGCGGTATAAACATACATATGTATTGGTACAATATGCGTCACATGACTAAACATGCGTCATCGTCATCGTTTTCAAATATCTCTTTCAAATATGTCTTCACAGTCCACACCACGACGCAAAGACGGCGGTTTCAAATTTAATCGCTTTGGAGAGCGTTTTCAAGAAGCTACATTTTCGTTGACTTAAGACGCCGCCTCAGTGTGGACGGAAGGCCAAAACGGAGAGAAAAAGATGCGTTTTCAAACGAAAACGTATTAGTGTGGACATGGCCTCAGTCATTGGTAGTGTTTCCATGATACTGGATTTTCTAACTTCAATACGATACCTTGAAAAATATCGATATTCGATACCATTTTCGATACCACGGAGAAACTACCATATGTACACTTGTTTTGTTGCAATGGCTTTCATACAGCACAGGGATGCTTATTTGAAACTGAAGTTAATTTACAAAAAAAAGAGACAAACAGTAAGTAATAAAATAAGAACAAATAAACATTGCAAACGATAGCACAAATAAACAGATTGGAAATGAAATAAACATTACGTTTTCAGGTGGGTCTAACAGTAGGCTAGTATTCAGGTAAGAAAACACAACAGAAATTAAATAAAGTAATTAAATGTAAAAAAATAACACTGGATAGTCTTCATTGTAAAAATGAAATACAGATTAATGCTTACAAGAGCAGCGAGTGATTTTCTTTTTGTCTTTTGTTTTTTTGATTACCATGAAAGACAGCAGCAGGTTTATTAGGCTGCTGTCACTTTAAGAGCTTATGCACGGATCCAATATAGAGTTACACAACTTGCGCTATTTACGTTTCCCAAACAGACTGCGTTTATCTGAATACTCACCAAGAAGGGCATTTTGACAAATTTGTGTGTATTTTGAATTAAGCGAAATAAGCCACTAAAAAGAAGTCAATTAGGTACTCGCGAGCTGTTTGAGAGGTGGCTGATCAGTGTGTGCGGTGAGAGCGCGAAACCTGCGGGATTGAGTAAAATTATGCGCAATATGAGCACTATTCAACCGGAGAGATTGAGACGAGTTAGTGACAGGATGCAGGTGTGTGTCAAAGTGTAAATTCGCCATTGGAGAGAACAGAGAGCGAGAACACGCAGCTGGCATCGTTACTGCAGAAAAGAAGTATTAGAACCGTTTCAGGTATTTCAGTATCGATACATATCGAAATATCGATATTTTTGGCAACACTAGTCATTGGTTCTATTATCAGATCCTATCAATTTTAGACACACACACAGGCACACACTACTGCCAGTCATGGACACTAGTACAATACTATAAACACAAATAGATGCATTCTGCACGCATGTAACAAACAAACATGCATTGAGCAAACAAACCTCTTGCCGTTGTCCACAGGAACACCATGAAGATACTCGTGTGTTCTGTGATGTCCTGCCTGCTCTTACTGTGGTTTACGTGTACATGCGCACATGCAGAATGTCCCGCAGTTTGCTCCTGTAGCGAGAGCCATCGGACAGTTGACTGTTCCTGGAGGGGGTTTAGACATCTGCCGATGGGCCTGCAGAGAAACATTCAATCCCTCAACCTGACCCACAATCGGCTATCTGACCTAGACCACCACCTAAGCTCCTTCACACATCTGCGCATCCTGGACATCTCCTATAACCGTCTACTTAATTTCCCAATCTCACTGCCACGGGCGCTGTGGGAAATCAACATCTCAGGAAACCGCCTACGTGTACTTAACAAGGATGACACAGCATACCAGTGGAACCTCCGAGTTCTGGACCTGTCCGTCAATAAGCTGGAGCGTGTGGTCTTCATCAACAACACTCTCCCTAACCTGAAGGCTCTCAACCTCAGTCACAACAAGTTCTGGACGGTACCTACCAACATGCCCCATAACCTGGAGGTGGTGGATCTATCCCACAACTCTCTGGTTCAGATTCTGCCGGGGTCCCTGATCCGGCTACACAGGCTGGCTCAGTTCTACCTGCATGCAAACCGCTTTACAATGGTCAGTGAAGGGGCATTCGAGCATCTGCAAGGTCTGAAGCTCATCACTCTAGGGGACAATCCATGGGCTTGTGAAGAAACTGCCAACATCAGCCACCTGTTGGTGTGGACCAAACACACTTCCGCCCGAGTGTTGGGTTGCCCCTGCCACATCTGGCACACCTGTGGAGAGGCTCACCTGTCCAGGACAGGGAGCTGGCACTTTGGCACCTACACGCTGTCCCCATATGTCTTTGGAACAGAGGAGCCAAGCCATCCATACGTACAAGCGGTCACCACACACTCCTGGACAGGGACATCACTCCTAAACACCAGGGATGACCAAACAGGATCTAGAAGCACCAAGGAACAGGAGTCTTTTAGAAAGGGCCTTCTCTTTACCTCAACTTCAGAGGTTTCCGATTCAAATATTCATTCAACTACAGAAGTCCCAATCACACCAGTCGACTTTTTTACCACCATCTCCACCACCCGCAGGACCACCACTCTACGCACAAGGAGCGTGAAGAGACCCAATCAGAATCTCAGCAGAAACACAAGCTCAGGATGCAGTGCCGGCTCACTCTACGCATCAGTCGGCTGTCTGCTCCTCCTGGTGGCCATGACACAACGGCTCTGAGGATCACCTGAGTCACATGGTCCTCCTCCTAAACTGGATCATACTAAAAATCAGGTTAACAAATAGATACCACGCTTTGCATTTTCATTTCACTTTTATGTTCAACATATCATGAAAACTTGAAAAAGAACTTCCAAAACAGAACAGTCTCACAGTATAACCTCCATCTGGTGATGTAGAGCAGCAACAAACAGGATCAGTGGACATACAAGTTTACATCCATGGATGTAGAAGCATTTCATAGGTTAATCAGATTAATGTTCCTCAGATTAACTGACAATCCAATTAGTTTAAAAATTATTCTATTCATTGAAATGCATGAGTGTTATTACTGAAATAAAACTAAAATAATAAACATTAACAAAAAGCATCTTGTTCATTGTGGGCTATATTATATTTGCAAAGTTTCATTCAAACAAATAAATCAGTCACTGAAATGTCCAGAAAGCTACCAACCATGTTCCTGCTACTGACAACCAGCAGGGACTCTTGATTAAGATGGTCTAGAAGGTCACAAACAGTTTCACAATCACCTTAAACCAGTTTGGAGAAGCTATAAACCATCTGTCATGTTCTAAAAACACAGCTTAAGCTGATGTTAACAGGATTTTCCAGTTGGGAAAGCAAGTTTCTATCATGGCAGACAACAAGACATACATTTTGAAACTGATAAACGGTCAGGTTACCCAGCTATAGGCATCTAAACATAAAAAAATAAAATAAAATAAAAAAGTATACAAGTATATTTGTATATAGAACAAAAGTATATTTGGAAATCTTTTGCAATAAAAACAGAAAACTCCAGCCAGTCTTACGTGATGTTACCACGATACCTCATGAAAAGCAAACAAACCATTTGTTAAACAAAAGGAAATCTTGTCAACATGATCTTTCCATCACTGACCCTCCTTTCTGAAGAATCACGTGACTTCTAGCACAGGTGTCATTATTAAAAGCATCTGCATCTGTCTAGGGACATTGCACATCATCACCACTCGCAGAGATAAAACACTGATGCTGAACACTGCTGGTGAGTATGCGGGGAAAGATTTCAGCTTTAAATGATTTCTCAGGACTAATGCAAATTGTTCAAATGATTGATGCTTAAACTTCTATGAACATAATTATTATTATTTTTTTTTAATCTGAAAAAAAATTACATTTTACATTTTGTGTTAAACACCAATGTGGAGCTAGTAAAAAAGTGATATGATTTTTGTGCTTTGGCATGTTGTTTTCAGATCAGAAAAATGGGTTTAAGAGTGGACAGCTGTGTGGCGCTGCTGGTTGTGATGTCTGGCTGTATGCTGGTCCAAATGCAGACTTCCACCCGTGGGACAAACAGTACAACTTCACTTAACTACACCAACAGCACAAGCCAAAACAAGACTACTTCACCTACTTCATCCATTTCCAACACTACCACATCAGTCACCATCAAGAACGGCACTAACCAGAACATGAACAACAGCAGTTCAGCCAGTTTCCCCAGCAGCACAAACCAGAATGCTAAAGAGGCAACAGTCAGCACCTCTGTTAGCAGTTCCTCCTCTTCCTCCATGACTAGCTGCTTCAAACTTCTGCTGCTTGTGTTCATGGCTCTGCGCTTTCTACAAATGATACAGTGACCATCAACCTCCCATGTGCTTTGAAGGTAGACAATCATGTAAGATTCTTCAGGGACTTAATAGTTTGTTTCTGAAATGCTACAAAACTTCTGTAGATGTTTTGCAACTTGTAACAAACAGCTTTTTGCTTAAAATTGTGGAGGAATATTTCAAATATGAAAAATATTGTTACTATTCACAACCATTATTCCGCAGGCAGTCAGGGTATTTTTAATTTATTGTTGTAAAACGCTGTAATATCTTCATAGAGTTCCCTTTGTTGATTAATCGGTTATTAGTTAATTGGTTGTTCTCAGAAGCAATAAAACTACGAACAAAAGAACGTGTGCTTTTCGAATTCTTTTGCACCATGTGGGTATTATGAAGGCTTACCTGCGAGTCACATAGTAAAACACAGGGTTTCCGTTCTTTGAGGTTCCCGCCTGGTAAAAGATGTTAAGAGTCTTCAATGCTTTAAACTCTTCTTTCTCATGCACCTGGTGTCTAAAGAAAAAGAAAAATAGTTCTGAACTGCATCCTTTACTCACACTGCAAGAAAGTGCACACTTTAAGAGAATTCAATTGTATATCAAATGTGCTATAATGGGCAACACGATCTGACTGTTCCACCAACTTCGGTTTTAAGAAAAACAGCTCAGTGCAAAAAAAGAAAATAAAAATGATAGCAAATGTTATTATTATTGTTTTCTTAATGAGCTTTTTTGGTCTCATTTACCAATAAAAAATAAAATACAAAAAAATCGAATCATCCTTATATCAAGATACATTTACAAAGCAAAATATATTTTTTTTCCAGAAAATGCGTGTGTACTTTTTCTTACTCTATTGCCAAATAGTCATTTCTGGGGTTCAAGTATAAATGTAAAAATAAATATATAAAATAAGTCTTTTATCTGTTTTAAAAACTTTTTAGATGGCATTTTTTCACCATAGAGCAATTGTTACCTGGTCATAAACTCCTCAAATTTGGAGCTGGTGAGATTCAGGCTTGACCAATGAGTATCTGCCACAGGTTTGTGTTCTGGGGGACCCAGATAAGCAAGCAGGGTGGCCATCTTATCGAAGGGTCTCCTTCCAACAGCTTTATGATCCCTGAGGATTATGGAAAATGATTAGCTGAAACTTCGTTGAGAATCATCAATAATTGTATTGCTTATATTACAATATTTTACTGATGGATAAATATAAAAGAATGACAGAAAACGTACAACCCAGTCAGTCAAAATAATGGATGAGGATTATTTTGACAACAAAACAGCTGTCCTTTAAAGACAGCATCTTGCCAAAACAATCAGATCAGAGAGAAACAAGATGGGGGGGAAAAGTAAAATCAGTAAAATCAAATCAGTAGCGCGTGTCCACTACCCTTCAAATTGAATTTGATCATTGAAAACATGCCCAATGGAAATTTCGCAAAAAACGTTTTTACACTTGCATGAAGTGCTTTTTCAGGCAATTCGAAAACGTATTATTTCTAGGGCTGTGAAACAATTAATCGCGATTAATCACATCCAAAATAAAAGTTTGTGTTTACATAATATATGTGTGTGTACTGTGTATAATTATGTATATTTGAATACACACATATATGTATGTATGTATGCATGTATATGTATGTATGTATGTATGCATGTATGTATGTATGTATGTATGTGTGTATACATGTATACATATATATATATATATATATATATATATATATATATATATATATATATATACATATATAAAATATACATGCATGTGTGTATATACACAGTACACACACATTATGTAAACACAAACAACATTTATTTTGGATGCGATTAAATCGTGATTATTTGGCGATTAATTGTTTGACAGCACTAATTAGTCTTAGAGTATGTAAAAGTCGATCCTTCTTTAAAATGCAGCACAGTATGTTTGGACAGAAAATTATGTTTTAGTCGCACAACATTGGTTAAATGGAAACGCCGTCGTTTCACAACAGCTTTTTTATAGACAAGTTTTGCGCAAATCTGTACTGGAAATGCTAGTGTCCAGTCAAATATAGAGATTTGAATGAGCTTAAAATTGACTCCAAGAGTTAATCCTAAATGCCCAAACTGCATTTGCACTTCCAATAACGGTCTCTTGGATATTGGCCCCATGAGCTGGATGACAACACAGGTCATACAACACCCTGCTCACCTGTTACTAGACAAATACTGGCCAATTTTCTCTTGGTTGTTCCACAGTAGCCTGTGCAGGGCCAAAACGTTCCCATCACTAATAAAGGACAGGCTGTGGTTGAGCGAGTCACTCGCTGGGCAGTCAGAGGCGATGTCGAGGAAAAATCTAGAAGAAAATCCAAAGGTTAACCTAAGTGGTGGCAGGAATCAAACCCTGAAGCTCACTGATTGCTTTCTTACTTTCTGGCTGCATCAAAATTACTCTTCACAAAGTCATTAAAAGGCCTCATGTGCTCCTCTTTCGTGAACAAAACGTGGTTGGCAATACTTTGGAGGATCTGCAGACAGGTGAAAAATGAAATAAGATCAACTTTAACTTAATGAGTCTTTATTAAACAGTCCAAATCGTTCTGTTTTGTCTACAACTTTATTGTACATTGATGTCTTTCATCATGCTTCTATAAAAGCAAAATACAGCTAAGGCTGTGCATTACAGTGATTTTACAACGATTAAGTGGATTTTAGGCATAATTTAAGTGGCTTTTTGCTTCGATAAACCCTGCTAGATGGCTTTCCCAATTATGGACATGGTTTTAACCTGGTATTCTTTTTGACCAGCATTAATGCAGCAAAGACCAACTTGGCCAACAAAAGCTGGTACAACCCGTTTAGCATTATAGCACCCTACGCCAAAAAGACAAACCTTTGACATGAGTTTGAGGCCTCTTTCTATCCTGGGCAGAGGCTTTTTGTCAAGAATTCCAGCCTCATATGGAGAGACTATAGCCGGGTTCACGAATCGCAGGAACATGGCACTACCTACAGCTCCAATACTGTTCTGAGGGAAACGCTGACTCACCACCTGAAACCAAGACACACAAACACACATAGGAACATATAAAGTGGGTATTAGGGCTGGGGTAACACGGCACTATTTCATGAAGATAGTTATAAACCAGAACCAAAACTTAATTTAAAGTCAAATCACACTAAACTCTGGTTTAGTGGAGGCCTAGTTGAGCATATGATGATATCTGTTGAGTAAGTTGATAACATGAGGTTCTGTGAGGGAACTATCTGAATGAAATGGCACCAGAGGCTTTAGAGTTAAAGTGTAGAAAGCAGTTTGAAGCCGTTAAACAGTTTAACGATGGCGGAGGTCTTCACCAGTGACCTTTAAGAGTGTTAGAGAAGAAAAAAAGGCAAAAGCAAAGCATTTAAAATGGCACTACAGAAAAATGCCTTTTACTCAGAATTAACGTTTCCGGTTGAACAATCAAGCATAAAATCATTTTGGCATTCAATAAGGGGTGGAGTTTGTTACCAAATTGCATTACCCACAACGCACCGCTGCATTCAACGGCCCAATAATTTCCAACCCTCAGTCCAGAGAGTGACGGCCCATGCAAAGATGATGCCCGGAGCTACAGAGTTTGTTGTTTTTTTTCTTGGTGTTCGTGCTAAGTGGTACATTCAGTGAAACCTCAGTTTGCCAAAAATCAGGAAATTAGTAGATATGACTTGATGTAATGACAGTAATGCAGGCCAGAGGTGCACAGAAGTCTTAGATTAATGAAGTGAATCGCGACAGGAAGCAGATACATCCGCCATTCACACTTACTGCTTTCCTCACTTCCTTTCTGTCTTTGACAGATGCTTTAGACAGGAGAGAGTGACAAGTAGCCTACAGGACAGAAATGAGCACAAACAAGTCACAGCACAAGCTAACACACACACACACACACACTTCCTCTTACTACCAGGCCCGCATGGAATGGCGTCTCCAACTTGAACCACTGGCAATTTTTATTTTTATTTTTAATCATAATTGGAATTTTAAATAAACTATGATTAAATAAATAGAATATTGTAAATAGTTTTAATAATGCTGTCAGATATCAATGAGTATTTACACACCACCACCATTCAAATGTTTGGGGTTGATCTGGAGTAAAAATTTAAAAAAAATTAAATAAAAATAAATATATATATATATATATATATATATATATATATATATATATATATATATATATATATATATATATATATATATATATATATATATATATATATTATATTATTTTCAGGATTCTTTGAGACATAGAAAGTTCAAAAGAACAGAAATAGATTTTTATTATTTTTTTTTTATTATTATTATTATTATTATTATTATTATAAATGACTTTAAGGTATTTTGATTAATTTAACATCCTTGCTGAATAAAAGTTTAAAAAAACTAACTTGGCCCTAAACGTTTGTGTATTTAACCATGTAACCATTTAATTCACTCTACAGAATTCCACAGATTTTCCTGCACAATTGGCTTAATTTCAAATTCACACTTGAAGGCAAAAATGTATCTAAGAATGGATTTACAAACCACACAAATTCATCACATATACTGGAAACTTATGTCAAATATGTATTTGAAATAAACTAGTTCTACAGTCGTAGCACAATTCAGATTTTAAAGTCAACATGATTTGCCATTCACATGCCATTTTAAATAAGTTACACTTAATTAGATTACAAAGGACATTTTTGGTCTTATTTGTGATAAATTGTTATACTTTTTGTATATAACTCTATTGGCTGAAAGAAGAAAGCCATATACACCTAGGATGAGGCTTGAGGGTGAGTAAATTATGGGATAATTTTTTTATTTTTGGGTGAAATAACCCTTTAAGAAAGTAAATTTTGATTTAATGTTGACTTTAAACCATTTAATTTAACAATCAGTCTTCACAGCAAAACGAAGCATATTTGACATTAGTGATATCATCATACACATTGTGGATACAGACATCCACAGAAAGTAACTCCACACTGGTTTAATATCCTTCAGGCCTATATGCAGGAAAAGAAAATCCTCATCGGTTTCTTCAGTCTCACCTGAAAGAGACAGTGACAGACACTGCGGAGCTGAGGAGGAAACTCGCCAGATGAGCTGATTATGGCTTGAAAGAAGCGATCGGTCATCCGTAGCAGATTCCGCTGGTTCTCCTCCAGATTCTCACCGGCCTCGAGTCTGAGGGAAGAGCAACCGTATCATCTCCAACCAGAAGCTGAACATCTCATTTACAAATCTGCTGTTTTACTGTGTAAATTTAAAGGGATTTAAAGGGATTTCAAGTTGTTTCAAACAGTTGATGGGGTTTGGACTGGAACAACTTAAGGGTGAGTAAATGATGACAGAATTTTCATTTTTGTATGAACTATCCCTTTAAGTGGCGACAATACTAAAATACCAAAAAATACCAAATACCAAAATACATTATACTGACAAAAGTTTTGGGACGCCTGCCTTTACATGCACATGAACTTTAATGACATCCCATTCTTAATCCGTAGGGTTTAATATGGAGTTGGCCCACCCTTTGCAGCTATAACAGCTTCAACTCTTCTGGGAAGGCTTTCCACAAGGTTTAGGAGTGTGTTTATTGGAATTTTTGACCATTCTTATAGAAGCGCATTTGTGAGGTCAGGCACTGATGTTGGACGAGAAGGCCTGGCTCGCAGTCTCCGCTCTATTTCATCCCAAAGGTGTTCTATCAGGTTGATGTAAGGACTCTGTGCAGGCCAGTCAAGTTCCTCCACACCAAACTGACCAAGCTCATCTATGTCTTTATGGACCTTGCTTTGTGCACTGGTGCGCAGTCATGTTGGAACAGGAAGGGGTCATCCCCAAAATGTTTCCACAAAGTTGGGAGCATGAAATTGTCCAAAATGTCTTGGTATACTGAAGCATTAAGAGTTCCTTTCACTGGAACTAAGGGGAATTTCAAGGATTTCTTGTCAAGGACACTGTGGTCGGCACAAACCAGTTCATCCTCGTCACAAGTAAACAGTAAACTTCTAATAAAATGAGTCTGGCTAGTTTTGTTCATGGTTTGAGGATGACACCATGTTATGCAACCTGTCCATGATACCTCTGCCTAATTTGGCTAGGTTCTCTCAAGTGACAGGTAAATTTGCACAAACACACCAGTTGAGAAGCACTGATGTAAAGGGTCAGTCGGACAGATACCTGGTGGGATCCACCTCAAAGCTCAGCATCTGCCACTCAGCACCAGTGATCACTCCCCTGAGCAACGGCTCCAATAACTTCTGCAGATACGTGGCCCCATACACCTGAAAAAAGGAAATACACAGAGGGAAATTCACAGCTAAACTTAATCTGGATCATTTGCCTCTGTGAATAATCATTTGACTTCAGTGCATGCCATGGAAAGTGTAGAGGCACCTTAAAGCAGAACGTCATGATTTTACTAGCCAGGCTGTTGCCGCGGAACAACGTTTGCATGGAATCTGCCAACTCCACCTCCTTGGAGAACATATTCCACAGTAGCTGATACAACAGATGTCTCGAATCGAAGAGAGACACCAGAACACGTGCCAGTTCATCCTGAAAAGAGTTAACAGTAAAATCATACACGGATTTTGACATTTAAAAAAATAAAATGGTGAGTGTTAGTTAATATTAATGCATTTACAAACAGATTTTATATTTGGTAATTTAATTTTGATGGTCCATATTAGACTACTAGGTCCATATCTACTAACTTTAAGTAACTTTGCAACTTATTCATTCATTCATACTACTATCAGATATTAATCAGACAGTCTGCTAATACTCTAATGACTATGTTGATGGTTCCCCAACAGACATTATACTGACTAGAAGTAACTTTGCAACTAACTACATGTCAACTTATTCTAATAACCCTACCCCAAACACCTAATCCTACTAATACTGTAATAGAGTTAGTTGACATGTAGTTGGTAGAATGTCTAAAGTTAACCATCAAAAATAAAAAGTGTAACCTTATTCCCCAGTTTCACAGAAAAGGCTTAACCCTTGTCCCAGACTAAAATGCATGTTTGAACTGTTTTAATTCAAAGTACCTTGCACTGACATCTCTTCAAATATATCAATGTCATTGTTTTGTCTTAAGATGCACACCATTAATGTTTTTGTCTAAAGCATGCTTAAAAAAAAAAAACCCTGACTTAAACAGCCTAATCGAGAAATAAAGAAAAAAGAAATAAGTCATTTTATTAGGGATGTCCCGAGTCAATCTCAAAGATCGGTATCAGGAACAATTAAACATTTTTTAATTGATCAGTATCGGCTATCCTAAGCCCGATCCTTTATTTTATGTCAGCGAGCTGTCACACAGGTGTTGTGCACCTTCAAGTGGGTTTGCCAATCGGCATTAAAAGAAAAAGAAACAGCTCAAATTGCATGACACACTAGAACCAATGAGGTCTGTTCTAGCACGTCTCACACACACACAAGTTCAAGCTCAGTGTTTAGCATATTTGATGCGGACTTTTGCAACAAATCACTCGAAAAGCATTGCTAAGGACTTTACTGACAGATTGGCATTCTGACACAGCAAATTTCATGCTTTCTAACCTTAAATTCACTTTTCTTCCCTCTTTGTTGCAATTATTCTGCTTATTTTAAATACAGAATACAAGAAGTTTACATCAGTAGTCCCAAATTCATATTTGTGACCACACAGTCTGTTTACAATGTCTACCATAACAGATGTTTACATCTACATGTCTTATTATTAGCACTCAAAACATTTTACATGAAAGGGGGGGAATCTCCTTAACCACCACCAACCAGCATCCACCTGGATGATGCGATGGCAGCCATATTGTGCCAGAACACCCACCAAACACCAGCTTATTGGTGGAGAGGAGACCATTTTGGCCGTAATGGCCGTTACGGCTATTTTTAAGGACATCCAGGGATTTTTAATGACCACAGAGAGTCAGGACATAACGGTTTAACGTCTCATCTGAAGGACAGTGCTTTTTGACAGTATAGTGTCCCCATCACTATATCATTCTGGGGTGTTAGGACCCACACAGACCACAGGGTGAGCAAAATTACAGGTCAGTTATTCTCAACCAGGGGGCTGGGGCCCACACGGGGGCGTAGAAAAACTTCAAAGGTGGCCACAGGGTGACTTAAAAGCCATTCAATTAATAAATAATAAATGTAATTAAATTAAAATGCTAAAAAACACATAAAATCAAGATGTAAACTTCCCTCCCACCCAAAGTATTGTGTATATTGAAGAACTTACATTTCTTGAATCACTTTTAGAATCAAAATTTTTGTAATTTAGAATTAATATATTAATACTACCAGTTTATGTTAATAAATATCTTAGCCTATATGGGTGAAATAAAATAAATAAATAATACAAAAGTTAAACTCAAACACTGATATATAGAGAAAGAGAATGACAATAATATAGATAGATAATAGATGTAAAGGGAAAAAAGCTATTTAATATGTAAATAGGTCTAAGAAAGAAAAGACCATTGCCAAATCAGTATGCAAATAATCACTGTTTGATTTTGACTAGCAAACATTCTATAATTGTAAGTCACTGGGAGATTTTCTAGCTTTAACGTTACAATTCTTAAAAGAAAAAAAGTTGATTACGTTTTAAAAGAGGTTTATACATTTTTTTTTAAATGTGTTGCATAGTGAATTGTGAAGAACATAGTTTGAATTGCAGCTGAATTAATTTACTTATCTTATAAATAAATAAATAAAATAATATACCCACCCACTGGGAACAAGGCACCACACTGGCTAGCGCCATGGCGATAGGTAACTCCCCTGGTCTCCCATCATTGTGACAAGTTCCACAAGTCTCTCAAAGCGATCGGCCAGAGCAGTCTCTGCCAGCGTGTCAAACTCTGTGCCCTGCTGCAGGATCTTAGTGAGGACCTCCATGAAAGTAGCCCTGGTCTGAAGGTCCTTATGATAACCCAGCCCTGCAAGACAGCAGCAGACACATAAAGTTTGATCATATGTGTGAGAAAGTGCTTACTATACGAGTAATCCATACTCAGAATTTGATAAACTTTCAAAGATCATTCAGAATAGTACAAACTACAACAGGGAGGAATTAAGAAATAGTGAAAGCATAGACAAAAATTTATTTCAGCATGATGTAGTTAAGTTTAACTGCAAGTTTAATTAAAGATTTACATTATTTATGACAGCTTAAAGGGTTTAATGAGTAAAATGAAAAATAAAATAAAAAAATAAAATATATATATATATAATATATATATATATATATATATATATATATATATATATATATATATATATATATATATAATTAAAATAAATTATAAAATAAAAGCAAATAAAGATAAAATAAAAAGTAAAACAAATTCAAATAAAATAAAAGGAAAGGAAAAAAATGTTTTATGTGGGAATTATGTGTGGTTATTTGAGCTTGATATACACTACCGGTCAAAAGTTTGACAACAGTAAGATTTTTTAAATGTTTTTAAAGAAGTCTCTTCAGCTCACCAAGGCTGCATTTATTTGATCCAAAATACAGCAAAACAGTATTATTGTGAAATATTTACAATTTAAAATAACTTTTTCTATTTGAATATATTTAAAATGCAATTTATTCCTGTGATTCAAAGCTGAATTTTCAGCATCATTACTCCAGTCTTCAGAGTCACATGATCCTTCAGAAATCATTCTAATATGATGATGCTAAAAATTCAGCTTTGCATCACAGGAATAAATTACATTTTAACATATATTCAAATAGAAAACAGTTATTTAACATTTTAATATTTCACAATATTACAGTTTTTTTTTGTATTTTTAATAACATAAATGCAGCCTTGGTGAGCAGAAGAGACTTCTTTAAAACAAAAAATCTTACCATTCTCAAACTTTTGACCGGTAGTGTATATGTGAATGCTAACTTTTTATATGTAAAAGTATCTAATTATGTACTCATCTAATTATGCGATGGTGGTGGGTATTATCACAAAAGAAAAAAAATGAAAGGAAAATAAAGTAGAAGGATAAAAAAGGAACAATTATTGGGAAAAATATGTCTAAAGGAAATGTTTATTTGAACAATTGTGTTAAATGATTTTGAATGGAAAGACATAATAAAGTATAAAAAGGAAAAATAAAATACGGTCTGTATAATGTTTTATGAATTTAAAGTGTTAGTTGAGAGATTTGTGGCTCAATTGTCCCACCAATAGAGTGCATGAGGCCACTGTCCACATTGGCATTGAGCAGGTTGGACATGGCCAAGACGGTGCAGTGCCGTAAAGACGCCAACCGCCTGGACATCCCCCGCTTGCGTCCGGCCACCTGCTGACCCTCGTCCTCCACCTCACTGCAGTCGTTCAGCAGGTTCATGAACAGAGTAAAGTACCTGCGGAGGACAGCAGGGGGCAGGGTGAAGTACAAATGGAGGGACAATATAGGACGAAGGGTTTGATATGGCTTGAAAGTCTTACTTTAGAAAAAGCTGAGATTTGGCCTCCATCAATTCCACACCGTCCCCCTCCTCTGGCTGGAGTGGCAGCCCGGCCAGAAGAGACACCACCGCTTCCATACTCGCCTGATCCAGATCCCTGTGAATCAAAACCACAGGGCTCAGAGCAAAAAAATCCAACCACTAAAGATCAGTTTCGATTTGTGCTACACTAATTTTAAATAAAGGTTTCCTGAATCAAAAGTCCAATGGAAGTTGGTTTTAGTTGGGTAAACCAACTCAAACAATGTCGTCTGAATAAAAATCATGTTACCTGGTGAGGCATTTGACATCATCATCAGTGGCCTGGTTGGATGTTCCCATCACCCAGTCTGTTAGATACTCCACCATCTTATTCCTTAGACAAACACAAATATGATGCATCTCCAGAACAGGAATAAAACATGCCAGATGATCTGACAATCAAATAAATTTCTACCTGAACTTCATCTCTTGGCAGAAAGAGAGGTCATCTCTGCGCTCCATCATGACCTCAACCAGCTGACACAGTTTGGTTTTAATCTGGATGGCATGAACCATGTTGCCAAGAATACGTACATACCTGCCAACATACCAACGGGCACACAAATACTTACAGTTTAAGCACACAGGAATCAACAATAAGGATCACATTGATGATGTCAAAATTGCAAGAATGATAATTATGGTAGAATCAGTAAAAATAGGTTAGAAATTACAAACTAATCAGTAAAAGGTTTCCTTGTATGCCGTAATTTTCCAGCAAAAATTAATATACATTTTTGTAGTCTCAGTGTTTCCTGTATAATTATAATAACAGCATAATTTTCAAATATTTCACTTTTTTTTTTTTTAAAGAAATCTTATTTGATTTATAGTTTTTAAAAAGTATAAGAAAATATTCTAAATAAGTTTAATAATAGTAAATTATAAATTAATAAATACATTTCTATGTTTTAAAAAGTATAATAAACTTATATTAAATAATAAAAGTAAATATAAACATTATATTAAATAAATATACATACAGCGCCCTTCAAAAGTCCCGCCATCACAGGAATAAATTAATTTTAAAATAGAAAATGGTTCTTTTATATTGTAATAGTAGTTCACAATATTACTGTTTTACTGTATTTTAGATCAAATAAATGCAGCCTTGGAAAGCATAAGAGGCCATTTCAGTTCCTTTGAATTAAATAATTATATAAAAAATAATCTAATTAAATTATACTAGAAATGTAAACAAAGGTATGATTGGGCAAGCTCTGGGACAATTTCTCAATTTCCTCTACTTGACTCAGTGAGGATAGAAAATATATATATATATATATATATATATATATATATATATATATATATATATATATATATATATATATATATATATATATATATATTAAGAGAATGATCTTCACAATAAAGCTGATACTAACAAGTAAGCAAATGACGTACCTGACCAGGTTAAGCATCATAGTCTCAATGCTGGCTTGACCTAGATGCTCCGAGCTTCTTTCCGTATGGTTGTCCAGAAGGTTCTTCATGATGGCAATGGTCTGCTCCACAAACTGTGTGTTGGTCTCATTAATTGGCACCTAAACATATTAAGCACAGAGACATGAGTACCAATGACGTTTGATGTTGTTGATGTCCAACTTGCTCATAAATTATTACCACAATTAACTGTGGCTAATAGCGGTCTCACCGGCCCCTGGGCATCAAAAAACCTGCTGATGCTATTCTTGAGTTTGTTGAACAGCATGGGGTAAAGCGCTGGACTGAGCTCCAGCCCCACCAGGTCTTTGACGTTAGTGCGGATCTGATGGCCCTTCTCATGACTGCACACCATCAGCGACAGAAGGCGGTCCAGGAACCTACTCAGGGGCGTCTCTGGGCTCCCCTCACACGAGGCCATGGACACCATGGAGCTCTTGCGATCGTTCAGTGTGCCCATGGGAGGACTGTAGGTGGCCAGAGCGGGCATGTTCCTCTGCTGCAAACACACGCCACCCAACGCACACAGGAAGCCAGTCATATTGATCCATTCCTGAGGGATGAGACACAGAATATAGGAGCTTATAAATGTAGACATTTTGTCATGTCATGTTTAAGTAAAAATTTATTTTACCTTTTTAAATATCTTTTTTTCTTAATTTGTAGTGTTGACACGTATAAGGGGATAGTTGTTTTTCCCAAAAATGTTTTTGTTTTTTGTAATTATTTGAGAAATTTAATCGAATTTTAATTCAGTTTAATTCAATAGTTTTTATATAGTTATTCATTTAAGTTAAATACATTATTTATACATAGTTTTAGCTAGTTTTTATTTAGTTAAAAATGTATTTAAAGGTGCAATGTGTACATTTTAGCGGCATCTAGTGGTGAGGTTGTGAATTGCAACTGCCCACTGCTCAACCCTCCTATTCAAAGCACAGAGAAGCTACAGTGGTTGACACAGGACAAAGATGTCGTCGTCTGAGACAGCAGAGAGTAGCTAGCTCTCTGTTGAGCAGCTTGTCCGTTTAGGGCTACTGTAGAAACATGGCGGCGCAAAATGGCGATTTCACTGTAAGGGGACCGCAGTGTATGTAGATAGAAATGGCTCATTCTAAAGGTAATAAAAACATAATGGTTCATTATGGAAGATCTTTATACACCACTGAAAACATAGTTATGCATATTATATAGCATTTCTGTCAATAGTTCCTCAT